>OZ025712.1:258704-501613 GCA_964019335.1 Diplonema japonicum | reverse complement strand
GGGTTTGCGGGTTTGCGGGTTTGCGGGTTTGCGGGTTTGCGGGTTTGCGGGTTTGCGGGTTTGCGGGTTTGCGGGTTTGCGGGTTTGCGGGTTTGCGGGTTTGCGGGTTTGCGGGTTTGCGGGTTTGCGGGTTTGCGGGTTTGCGGGTTTGCGGGTTTGCGGGTTTGCGGGTTTGCGGATTTTTTTGGCAAATAACAATGGACCCACCCGTGCGAAACTTTTTTTTTTTTTTTTTTTTTTTTTTTTTTTTTTTTTGGCAAATAACAATGGACCCACCCATGCGAAACTAGGGGGAAGAAACTAAAGAGAGGAGGATATCGGGGTGCACGGCGGAGTGAACAAGGGACGGGAAAGGCTTTTTTTATTTACTTTCGTTCTTTCTCGTTCACTGGGAACCAAGGAGAGGTAGGGGAGGAAAAAGGTGAAAAGAAGTTCAAGAAAGTTGGGGGGGGTGGGAGGGCTATCGAAACTTGAGAGGAAGAGATGGAGGAGGGAAAAAGAATTAATTAATTTTTTTTTTTTTTTTAAAACCTAGAACCCATATCAAACAATCTTTTTCATTTTCTTTCTTTTAAACTTTTAAACTAGGAAGATTAAAAATTTTAAGATAGAAAGAAAAATAAGAAAAAGAAAAAGAAACAACAGAAAAAAAAAAAAAAAAAAAAAAAAAAAAAAAAAAAAAAAGTTTCGCACGGGTGGGTCCATTGTTATTTGCCAAAAAAACCCGCAAACCCGCAAACCCGCAAAAAAATTTTTTTTTTTAAAAAGGGGGACTTGAGAAAATAAATAAAAAGGGGGACTTGAGAATGTTTTTTTTTTTTTTTTTTCTTCAAAAGACACACAAGGCACGATAAATCTTAAGAGAAAATAAAAATATTCCAAAACAGACAATCAAGTTCCAACCTGCGAGGAAGGCATGGGTTTCTCTTTTTCTTTATGGGAGGGAGAGGGGAAGAAGAAGAAGCAACTCCAAATGATAAAAATTCAAAAATAAAAATCTCAAAAAAGGCTTAAAAGAAGAAGAGGCAAATTCAAAAACATACTAGGGAGGAATGAGTGGGGCAGGGGGTAAAATTTAGGAGGGGGAAAGAGGGAGAATCAAAAAAGGGGAAAGGGGCAGAGTGACCAATGTCCATGCGAAAAAGCATAGAGCGGGGGAAGAAGAAAATCAAAAACAGGAAAAACACATCACCACAAAAGAAAAAAGAAAAAAGAAAAAAAAAAAAAAAAAAACAGCCATGGTGGGCCAGCCCTGGCAGACAGGGAGCCTGAACACCAAGAACACCGCGGAGCCAAATTTGCATCCGGAATTTTCGGTTTTCAAACTTACAAAAACCCCCTGTAGGCATCTGCGTCCGTCCAGCCCCATTTTGGCACCCCTTTTGGGTGCGGAAAAAAAAAAAAAAAAAAAAAATCTAAGTGGTTCTATCTAGCCTGGCCGTTGTAGCACCTGTTCCCTATTCTTTTATTTTTCCCTTTTTTTTTTTTCTCAGAAACGCGATTTTTTTATTTTATTTTTTTTTCTAAAGGGGGTGGGGGGATCTAGGGGGTGGGGGTGGGGATTCATACTGCCCAACCAGATAGTCTGGTTGGGTCGGCCCTGGCGTCGTGTGCAGCCTGGCGGCCTGTCGGGGTTCCTTCTCCCTGCGGTTTGCGCGGTCACTCCGTCTTGGATCCATTTTTTATTTTTTTATTTTTTTTTAAAGTGTGTGTTGGGGGAGGGGATCCTTTCGGTAAGCGGCGGGCAGGCCGACGGGCAAAACAACCCCCCCGGACGACGGCGACGACGGACGACGGACGCAGCGGCAAACCCAGGCAGAGGCGGCAGGCACCAGCAGAACACGAACGACCACAATAAAGTACAGAAACTGTAGCTTTAGAATCGTTGGATTTCTTTTTTTTTTTTTTTCAAAAGACACACAAGGCACGATCGGCACCCTACTTGAGCGGGAGGCACCCTTCAATGGCTCCTACTAGCGTCCCAGCAGCTTTGGAGTACTTTTCCCGACTCTATTTGTCAACTGACTGCCTGGCATCATCTAAAACGTATAAAATATAGCACGCATTCGACAATACTAATCCAACATACTCAGCTCCGAGGGTAGGTCCGTGCAGACCAGTTGGGGCCACGCAAAGTGCAACCGCGCAAGCGACTAATTACGTGTGATGCATGAAAAACTGTGATGAGTTAAAAATAACAAATGGAAGCGAATTATGTGAATAAATATGCGAAATAATGAAACTAGTACCTGACATGATCTTTGCAGGCATCTTAACCTAAAAACGAAAGAGAAAAAAGGGAAAGGGAAGCGAACGATCTATTGCGTCATCTTAGTCAACCTCCTCGACCTGGGGCCCGGCCCCGGCACCTGCACCAGCACCGGGCATGCCACCCGGCATACCGCCCATACCCTCAGGCATGCCACCAGCACCACCCTGCTGCTCGTACATCTTCTTCACGATGGGGGAGCAGATACCCTCAAGCTCCTTCATCCTGCTCTCGTACTCCTCCTTCGAGGCCTGTGGTGTTGTGTTGTGTTGTGTTGTGTTGTGTTGTGTTGTGTTATGTCTCATACCTCCTGGGAGTTGTCGAGCCACTTGATGGCCTCCTCGCAGGCGTCGTTGACCTTCTTCTTCTCGTCCTCACCCATGAGGGCACCAGTCTTCTCGTCGTTGATGGTGTTCTTCATGGAGTAGGCGTAGTTCTCAAGACCGTTCTTCGCCTCGATGCGCTCCTTTGCCAGCTTGTCCGACTCGGCGTACTTCTCGGCGTCCTTGCACATGGCGTCGATCTCAGCCTGCGACAACCTGCCCTTGTCGTTGGTGATGGTCACCTGCGACTTCTTCCCGGTGGTCTTGTCCTCAGCAGACACGTTCATGATACCGTTGGCGTCCACGTCGAAGGTCACCTCGATCTGGGGCACACCACGGGGAGCAGGGGGGATCCCAGACAGGTCGAAGGTTCCGAGCTGGTGGCAGTCCTTGGTCATCGCCCTCTCACCCTCGAACACCTGTGTTTTGTCATTATTTTTTTCTTCTTCTTCTTCTTCTTCTCTTTCTTCATACCTGGATGTGCACACCGGGCTGGTTGTCGCTGTAGGTGGAGAAGACCTGGCTCTTCTTGGTGGGGATGGTGGTGTTCCTCTTGATGAGGGAGGTCATCACACCACCAGCGGTCTCGATACCGCAGGTCAGGGGGGTCACGTCAAGGAGAAGGATCTGCTCGGTCTGCTTGGACTGTCCACCAGTCAGGACGAAGGCCTGGACGGCGGCCCCGAAGGCGACGGCCTCGTCGGGGTTGATCGACTTGTTCAGCTCCTTTCCACCGAAGAAGTCGCTCACCATGCCCTGGATCTTGGGGATACGGGTGGACCCACCGACAAGCACAACCTCGTGGATGGACCTCTTGTCCATCTTGGCGTCACCGAGCACCTGCTCAACGGGGCGCAGGCACGAACGGAAGAGGTCCGCGCACAGCTCCTCGAACCTGGCCCTGGTGATGGAGGTGTAGAAGTCAATACCCTCGAAGAGGGAGTCGATCTCAATGCTGGTCTGGGCGGCCGAGGAGAGAGCCCTCTTGGCCCTCTCGCAAGCAGTCCTCAACCTCCTGAGGGCCCTCTGGTTCACGGTAAGGTCCTTCTTGTTCTTCCTCTTGAACTCCTCAACGAAGTGGTTCACCATCCTGTTGTCGAAGTCCTCTCCACCCAAGTGGGTGTCACCAGCGGTCGCCTTCACCTCGAAGATCCCACCGTCGATGGTGAGGAGGGTCACATCGAAGGTACCACCACCAAGGTCGAAGATGAGGATGTTCTGCTCCGCCTCGTCCGCCTTGTCAAGACCGTAGGCGATGGCAGCCGCCGTGGGCTCGTTGATGATACGGAGAACCTCCATCCCGGAGATGGTACCGGCGTCCTTGGTGGCCTGACGCTGCGAGTCGTTGAAGTAGGCGGGGACAGTCACGACGGACTTCTTGATCTCCTTTCCGAGGAAGGCCTCAGCGGTCTCCTTCATCTTGACGAGGATCATGGCGGAGATCTCCTCAGGCATGAACTGCTTCTCCTCACCCATGTACTGCACCTGGATCAGGGGCTTCCCGTCAGCCTTGGCCACCACCTTGAAGGGCCAGTGCTTCATGTCGCTCTGCACCGACGAGTCCTGGAGCTTCCTCCCGATCAACCTCTTCGCGTCGAACACGGTGTTCGTGGGGTTCATCGCCACCTGGTTCTTCGCGGCGTCACCGATCAGACGCTCGCTGTCAGTGAAGGCCACGTACGAGGGGGTGGTCCTGTTCCCCTGGTCGTTCGCGATGATCTCCACACGCTCATTCTGCCACACACCCACGCACGAGTAGGTCGTTCCCAAATCGATACCGATGGCTCCGTCGTAAGACATTTTGATAACTTTGTTAAATAACTGTGGTGGTGAATGATTGAAAAAAACATCCGAGGCAGGACTCGAACCTGCAACCGCCTGATTCGTAGTCAGGCGCTCTTCCATTGAGCCACACGGACATGTTTGAGGTATTTTTTTTTTTTTTTTTTTTTCAAAATACCAATGCAGGGCCGCCATGGAGAGCAACACCTGAGAAAAGGGGAAAAAAAGGTGAAGGGAAACCATGGGGAAATAGGGAGGGCAATGGACCAGGCTTCTGCAAGCAGGAGGAGCCCTGGTCCCCCACCAACCCGTGCTCTGCTTTGGGACAGCCGAAGAGGGCTGAATTACATTATTCCCTCAGTCAAGTGAGAGAAAAACGGGGGCCTACCTTCCAGCTGGATGTCCTTCTTTGGCTGGAACCTCCGGCGGAAAGCCCCCCAGGGAGGTATTGCTCCTATTGAGCGAATCATTGGTGAGTGTGAAAATAATGTTTGAGGTAGGTAATAATAATAATAATAAATATTCCACTACCAGGCGGGAGGATCGAAGGGGAGTAGAGAAAACCATTCAAGGGAAAGGGAAAGGGACATCACTTCAAACCAAGAGAGGTGTTTGAAAGTGATTCGTGAAAAGCAGTCTCTGTTACTGAGCCATTGGTCGAGGGGTCCTGGTCCGCTGCTCCCTGTAGTAAATTACTTGGACCCCCTCACCACGCTCTTTTCATAATAAAATAAAACCGATCCCACCCACCAGGCAGCACCTGGGTCTCGAGGCATTAGCCGCCTCTAGTAACAAGAGACGACCTCCCAGATTTTAAGAACTTTGGAGGAGTTTCAATTGTGAAAAATTAACCAGCTGACTGTGAAACTCCACCGTCTGCTGGACTTGTTGGGCTTTCGGGAGCCAATAAATTCAATTCAATTAAGTTTCGTTCTTCAGTTTTTTTTTTTTTTTTTTTTTTCTCAAAATAAAGGAATTCAAATCAAGCTCGATTGTGTACACCGAAGCTTGAATCATCTGTCCTTCTTTTTTTTCTTTTTTTTTTTTTTTCTTTTTTCTTTCTATATGAAAGGTGAGTGAAAAATTTGAATAACACTGGGGGCGGGGGACAGGGGCCTGGTAATGGAAAATAAGGGAAGACACTGGGGAGGGAGGTGAAAAGAAAGGATAGGAGTGAAGCCAGAGTCGAGAGATTGAGTTAGAAACAATTGCTGTCTGAAGTCGTTTAACAACTTCAGACCTCAATGTTTGGAGAGTATAACATATTATAATTTATAAGTTTTTTCACAATGTTCCCTGCCGCTCCAAGAGCTGGGCGGTCTTACAGGCGTCGGTCGACAGGAGGACTTTGAGGGAAGGAAGGGAGCTACCGAAGATCTGACTCCTTTGGTCGATCCTCTTTCCGTCTTGGCATTCCCGTAGGAGGTGGCTTAGAGTCTGGGGTTGCGAACATAGATGGCACGGGACCTCCTCGACTGGGGGTATGAGTAGGTATCCGCAAGTGAGTGGGCTCTTCCCCACCCTCAGCCTCATGATCGCCACTTCTTTCTTTCTGTCCAGCTCCTCGAACTTCTCGTAACTTCCGGCAAACAGCTCCCTGTACGTCTTTGTGACGCCAGTATCCTTCCATAGGCGGAGGTGGCTTCTGATGACATGCTTCCTCACCAGAGTTTTAACCACCTCAATGTCTGTCTCACGGGTGTGGGCCAGTCTTTCGCTCGCCTCTTTTGCCTTCTGGTCCGCCTTCTCGTTCCACTTGTACCCGCAGTGACTCGGGACGTATTGAACGATTAGCTTGTGGCCTCTGCCTGTCAAGCTCGCGACCTCCTGCCAGAGTTCGAAGTCATCTTTGGAGGCTGCCGACATGTGTCCCTGGCACATCTTCCGTATCACCGACTGCGAATCTGTGCATATCAGAACCATCCCTTGGCTTGCAAGCTTCCTCTCTGAGAGTCTTGTCGCCAGTCGGATCCCTAGCCTCAGGGCCCTGAGTTCGCATTTGTAGGATGTCGAATACAGTCCACCGCTGATCCCGTAGGCAGCATCGGACCCGTTGTGCAGCAGGATGGCGGCCGAGCCTCCGTTTTTCCCATCCTTTACGGACCCGTCTGTGAACACCATGCAGAAAGCCCGGCCGTGTTTCTCGCATAACCTGTTCAGGGTGTTCGTTGTTGCCTCTTTCCTGACCTCTTTTGGGTCCGTCCTTTTCACCTGCGTGTCTAGGAAGGGGGAGAGCACGAGTTGCCCCTCGAATCTTTGCCAGGGTGCAACCGCGAGTCTCCTCATGAAGACGGCGCCCGAGTGAGGTGTGCCCGTCCTCTCTGGGAGTTTGTAGGCTTTCGATGCCTCTCTCTGTTTGTCAGACCAAGTCCTCCTTGGTAGGAGCTTCTCGTACCTGGTCAGATCCTCCAGAGGCTGAGTCGCCTGGTATGCGGCATGGCGGTATGAGGTAGGTCTGATACACTATCACATAATAAAACTTAATAAAATGGAACAACAATTCTTGATTTTGAATTGAACCCTCCTGTATGGGACTTCCCAACACTGATCAAGCGACTGGCACCGAAGGGCCTTCGCTTGCTTCCGTCCGCCGGGTTGAGAAGAGGATGTCCCCTCGACGTCCCCCTTCGCCTTCCAGCCTTCCAGATCTGGCCATGCAAACCCGTCGAAGTCGAGGGTGAGGTCGAACCGGACAAACCTCATGTCAAAAATTCCAAAAATTTCACGGGAAAGGACACCCCTTACATAACCAAGATGACCGAAATATCCCACATCACAATAGATTAAAAACACCTCCCGCGGGGCTCGAACCCGCGACCACAAGGTTAAGGGCCTTGCGCTCTACCGACTGAGCTAGGGAGGCGACGAGATTCTGTTCGAATAATAAATATTCCACTACCAGGCGGGAGGATCGAAGGGGAGTAGAGAAAACAATTCAAGGGAAAGGGGAAAGGGACATCACTAGAAGTGTATGAAAGTGATTCGTGAAAAGCAGTCTCTGTTGCTGAGCCATTGGTCGAGGGGTCCTGGTCCGCTGCTCCCTGTAGTAAATTACTTGGACCCCCTCACCACGCTCTTTTCATTTTAACCCATAACACTCCGGGGCCTATCTACATAGGGGTCCCTTTTTTGCTCCTTTTCATAATTTGACGGGTAAAATGGCAGCATTTACGTTTGCAGGTAAAACGGGTTTTTTGGACCAGGAAAATTTAAAAAAAAGCTCAAAAATTAATAAAAATACAAAGGGGATGAAGAGTTGAATGGCCGTAGGGTGCTCAAAAACGACCATGTCAAAATGGGTTGTGCACGGGGGGGTGTAAATTGAGCATCAGGACCCCTCAGATGTCTCAGACCGAGAGAAGTGCCTATTTGCGGGTGGAATATCGGCCTCGAAATCGTCAAGAAGCCTTTTTGGGGTGATGGAAGAGTGGTACGAAAAAAGCACTTATTTGGACAGAGGTGTTGGTTACAGGTGTAGCATTTGTAGATTGTGCGTTTTGTGCATCCTTTCAACCTGCAGACCCTGGAGTTGCCCCCTTTGAGTGGTTGGTGGTCACGTTTGGTGTAATCTGGGGTGTCGGGTGTGTGCTCCACTAGTTGGGTGCCGGGAGTGGTGTTTTTGCAACGCTGGACCCATCAATTAGGCTCTCTCGAAAGCGCTCTTTAAAAGCAGCCAGGGTTTTGTATCTCTTTGGCTGAACCTTAACCATATTTTATTTAAAGTGCAAGGCAGTTAACTATTGTCACTTCTAGGGCCCACCAGAAGAGTCCGCAACACTCCAACGAAATGCAAGCCCCCTCACAGTTTTTTCACAGGGCTTCGGCCAGACCCACAGTCGAAAAGTAGTTATTGCAAACTACCGTGTTGTCGTTCCCCGAAAATTCCCCGTTAACCCCAGCACCACCTTTTCCACGACATTGAAATCTTCAAGTGCGTGCCCCTCGTTTTTGGTGGCGTGGATGTGAAAACGCGAAAGATAACCCGTGCTCACGCAGTTTAGGCAGTATATTTTTATGCCATATCTCTTACGCTTGAGAGGACAGTAGACCCCAAGCCCCCCCGATTTTTCAAAACGACAAATATTTGCGCCTTGGAGTGTTATGGGTTAAAATAAAACCGATCCCACCACCAGGCAGCACCTGGGTCTCGAGGCATTAGCCGCCTCTAGTAACAAGAGACGACCTCCCAGATTTTAAGAACTTTGGAGGAGTTTCAATTGTGAAAAATTAACCAGCTGACTGTGAAACTCCACCATCTGCTGGACTTGTTGGGCTTCGGGAGCCAAAAGTTCAATTAAGTTTCGTTCTTCAATTTTTTTTTTCTTCTTCTTTTTTTTTCTCAGAATAAAGGAATTCACCTACCGAAGCTTGAATCATCTGTCCTTCTTTTTTCTTCTTTTTTTTTTCTTTTTTGCATGAACAAGAAAAACAATATATTGATAATGAATTGTTATTGCTAAAAAGAGTAGTGGTAGCATTGTTGGGCTTATCCTTCTACAGGTTAATCCCGGCTGTGCACAAACAACAATCAACCGACTCTTTTTTCTTTCTATATGAAAGGTGAGAGAAAAATTTGAATAACACTGGGGGCGGGGGACAGGGGCCTGGTAATGGAAAATAAGGGAAGACATTGGGGAGGGAGGTGAAAAGAAAGGATAGGAGTGAAGCCAGAGTCGAGAGATTGAGTTAGAAACAATTGCTGTGGGTGTCTACCGAAGATCTGACTCCTTTGGTCGATCCTCTTTTCGTCTTGGCATTCCCGTAGGAGGTGGCTTAGAGTCTGAGGATGCGAACATAGATGGCACGGGACCTCCTCGACTGGGGGTATGAGTAGGTATCCGCAAGTGAGTGGCTCTTCCCTCATGATCGCCACTTCTTTTTTTCTGTCCAGCTCCTCGAACTTCTCGAAACTTCCGGCAAACAGCTCCCTGTACGTCTTAGTATCCTTCCATAGGCGGAGGTGGCTTCTGATGACATGTTTCCTGACCAGAGTTTTAACCACCTCAATGTCTGTCTCACGGGTGTGGGCCATCTTTCGCTCGCCTCTTTTGCCTTCTGGTCCGCCTTCTCGTTCCACTTGTACCCGCAGTGACTCGGGACGTATTGAACGATTAGCTTGTGGCCTCTGTCTGTCAAGCTCGCGACCTCCCGCCAGAGCTCGTAGTCATCTTTGGAGGCTGCCGACATGTGTCCCTGGCACATCTTCCGTATCACCGACTGCACAGGCCGTGCTTCTCGCATAACCTGTTCAGGGTGTTCGTTGTTCTCTTTCCTGACCTCTTTTGGGTCCGTCCTTTTCACCTGCGTGTCGAGGAAGGGGGAGAGCACGAGTTGCCCCTCGAATCTTTGCCAGGGTGCAACCGCGAGTCTCCTCATGAAGACGGCGCCCGAGTGAGGTGGTGCCCGTCCTCTCTGGGAGTTTGTAGGCTTTCGATGCCTCTCTCTGTTTGTCAGACCAAGTCCCCTTGGTAGGAGCTTCTCGTACCTGGTCAGATCCTCCAGAGGCTGAGTCGCCTGATATGCGGCACTTTTCTCATCAGTGACTCGTAGAGCAACAGGCTGTCGTGCTCGATCAGCGCATCCAGGGTCCACAGCCCCGCTTCGTTCAGTGTCGCGAATGTCTCTGATGACTCGATGCAGCCTGTGATCTTCACCGCTGCCCTGTATTGAAGCTTCTTGATGCCTTCGTGGGGCGTGTTCCTCCCGCTCAGGAGAAATGACCCGTACACGCCCAAGCAGTATCTGAAGACTGGTCCTGAAAGTTGCTCCGATCTTCCCCTTCAGTGTTCTCTGTGGATAGGAGATGCCAGCAACGGGAAGGAACTCTGTCTTTCCCTTGGAGATCACCATCGAGTTTCTCGAGCACCAGCTCTCCACAACCCTCAGGATCTTCATCAGTTTTCCATTCAAGCTGTCCAGGTCTTTTTCGTGCAGCACCACCGCAATGTTGTCTGCGTACATCACGACATCAATGCCCTCCTTTACGAATTTTGTTTGCGAGAATCCATTGTTTGTGATGAAACACAAGGCCTTAGATGCAAGAAGACACCAGAAAAAGAGTGGAGATGGAGGGCATCGATCCCTCTACCTCTCGCATGCTGAGCGAGCGCTCTACCATTTGAGCTACACCCCCTTACGGTTTTTTTTTGCTATAAGTGCACTTGTATCGGAAACCCTGGGACGGTTCTAACTGGTTGCCTAGAGGCAACTTGATCTATTTTTTTGCGGTGCGCTGGTTGTCATGGAGAGGAGCCTGTGAGGAGGCACGATCTCTCAACCTCGCCAAGGCGAGAGGCGCAGTGGAGCTCCGGCGTCAATCGGTGTGCTGGTTGGTGCCCGCGTACACACTTTCCTGCTGCGCTTGTCTCGCAGGGGCACACTCCCACGTGCTCTGTAAGAGTTTTTCGCATTCTTCTAGCATCTTTCAAAAAATATTCCCATCCGGGTTCGAACCGGAGACCTTCGCCGTGTTAAGGCGACGTCATAACCAACTAGACCATGGGAACTCACGCCGGGGCCAACCGAGTAAATGGCGGGTCGATGCATGAGACGGTTGAATACAACCAAAAAACAATAACAAGAAAGAAAGATAGTTACATAACCAGGGGGCACACTGGGGCAGAGGTGACACTTCAAAGAAATGAAATAAAGAGGAAACAGGAAAAGAAAAGGGGTGAACAAAAATACGCCAAAATAAAAGAAAAGGGGACAGGTTTAATGTTACATTTCGCTCCTGTGAAAAAAGAGTGGGGGTCCCTGTTGGTTTCCTAATAACACCCCTTCCCAGACACTGAAAATAAAAAACAAAGGAGGGCACAAACCCAGAGTTTATTTCTGCATGCATGATGCCAAGCGTGGTTGTAGGGAATAAAACAAAGAAGAAAAAAGCTGATTCTAGTTGAGAGTCTTTGAAACAAGAGCGTCATCATCAGGGAAGAAGCATTCCATGTGAGGATTGTGACTGAGTTGTCCCTTCTTCCTCGTTTCAACGTTCAAGTTGATGTTGTATTTCGCAGCCTGTGTCTCAAGGTATCGCTCATACGTGTCCTGTGTGTCAACATGAAATGGAGCCACCACAGCATACCTCAAGCAGCTCCGTGTTATCAAGCCTCTGGTTCCAGGCCTTCATTCCCTTTCGGATCTCTGTTGCCTCTTTGCTGTCCCACAAGGCATTGAACTGATCCAGCAGCACTGGGCCCCCATTCTCCTGTGTAGTTGTAAACGTTTCCTTTGCACATCACGCATACCACAGATTTGTGTTCACCTTTCAGTCTCTCAGCAGTGGCGTGCTCCATGTTTTTCACATACTGGGAGTCCTCAGGAAGGAAGAACTCGTGTTCCTTGAACCACTCGCCACTGTGCGTGTACGTGTACTCCTCGCCAAATCTCAAAACGGGCTGTCAAATGGTTAGTGTTCAAATTATGAAAACAGACCTTTCTGTTGGTGAAAAGCAGCGTAGAGTTGGTCAAAGCGTCTTCGTGCTGCGTGTCAAAGTTGTATCGCTCGGCACGCACAAACTGCAGTTTTTTATTTCCCTCTTGACTTTCATACCAGCCTGCTTGCAAGCTGCCACTCCGAACCGTAAGTGTTACCATGGGCACCTGTTCTCATCATTTCTGCGATGCTGCTGTACATGGCCTCCCTGTCCTCCCTCGACGAGGTTGCAAGGTATCGCGAGTACCAAAAGGTCAGCAGCTGGATGTCTTGATAGATGTGTCTCCCCACTGAGACCGAGAGCGGTTGACGGGACATATTCCCGAAGGAAATCACTTTGCACGAGTCACCTGCGTAGCGAAGGGACTCGCGTAGTGTGTCGCCACCTGAGCCATTGAAGATGAAAGAGGGCTTCGGGATATCGGACGTGATGGTCCTCATCACTTTTTGCGTGAGTAGCGAAGCCTTGATGGTGGTGGTGGTAGGGAGGTGCTTACGTATCGACTGGTGCACAGCACCTTCGTTAGGTCTGCCAGCCCTCATGATCATGAACACTTTGGCACCCTTCTGCTGCAGCAGGCACGCTGTCGCTTGTGCAACAGCACCACCACCAATCACCCAGCACACATCGTCAGGTTTGATCTTCCCGTAGTCATTCACCATTCTCCACGCAGTGCCATAAACGTTCATCATGGCCATGTCCTCTGGCTGCATGTCCAGTGGCACCCTATCCAGGTTGTTCTCGCCTGTGACAACTTTGTCAGCCCAGGTCCCCACAGTCTGATTGTTGAAAATCACACGGTCGCCTTTTTTGAGAAATTTGCATCCTGCACCTGCTTCACTTACGATGCCAACACCTTCGCTTCCCCCCACCTTCGGGCTGCCCTGGTGCTCCAAACCCCCGCATCTCCCCTGAATCATCCACTTGTCGTGGTGGTGCACAGGGCTTGCTTCCATCTTCACAACAACATCGCTAGAAGTTTTGTTGAACGGTGTCACCCACTCTTCTTTTTTCAGCACAGCCGACGGGCTGCCCTTCTGGTGGTACCTAAGCCCACGCACGATAACGTTGCGTGTGGCAGACATTTTGATGCCCAGTTCCTGAAGGGTTGCACAAAGTAACCTAAGTTTTCGAAACGCTCAAAATCAGCCCCTTAGTTCCAAACTGCTCAAACTAAAGGGGGTTGCTTTTGAGCATATCCGAACTTAGAGTCAAGTTAGCAATTTTCTCATAAATAAATGAAAGTAGAATAAAGGTAGAGGTTAGTGCGTCGATAACTAATATGTATGGAAAGCTAGAGTGTCATGCCCTTTTGTGTACCTAATGACATATGCAGGATAGCACAGTGTACTGTCAGAAACTATGAACTCGCGGTGTTCATCCAACCAGGAATCTGGGCGTGACGGGGGTTGCAGTTTAGAATGGCTCATCTTACACGTGGCAACAGTGACCGGCTCGGGTGGTGCTGAGATAGGGTTTGCGGTTACGTGGGGTGTGGCAGTGAGGAGTGCACGAACAAGGACGATAGTGGGGGTCGCACCTCCACACACCTTGTTGGCCCTGGCAGGAGTCTCTGCAAGGTATAATCCCGCACCAAATAACCCGCTGTTCTTCCTTAAATGTTGCACGCCACACTGCAGCACTTGCTCAACATCAGACTCGTTTCTGCATGGGAGGAGTAACCACTTCTCGTTCAGCTCTTCAGACAGATCTCCTTCAAGCATCTCCACCCCATCCAGCATCAAGTCAGTCGCCGTCACAATCCCAAGGTAAGGTTTCCCTTGACGCCCTTTTTGCTGCAGTGCTTCTTTTGCTCCTATGTAGGCTGACCACATGGCGAGACTCTCTAGTCGGTAAATGCTGCACACAGTGCCGCTACCCTCGAAGATGGCAGACACTGAATCGGCCATCTCTTTGGTGACATCGTGTAACCGCGGAGTCATGAACGAGGTTCCCGTCCAGTGTGCTGGGATGGCACTGCTGCTCTTAGAGGATGGTTGGTATTTCTTCGGCTTAAAAGCTTTGACGAGGTCGGAGAAGACGATCTCTTCACCCCTTTGGTACTCGAAGCGACAGCGTGTTTCTTCCTGCTCGAGAGCAGAGACACTTTCCAGCCACAAGTCAGTCTTAAGGTATGCAGGGGTGATGGATGTGATGTCTTGCACAGCCCACCTGGCGGCAGAAAGCAGTGCTGTAAGATCGCTCCCCTCGTTCAGGACAGTTTCAACCCTCCTCATCTGCATTTGTGCCAAATCAACAACTGTTTTATCCCCCGACACGATGCATTGTAGTTCCCTTGCACATCTCATTATCGGTTCCTCGATCTCTTCCCATCGGTGTAGGACTTCCATTTTCTCCCCAATCATCTCTTCCGGAGACTTGCAGGTGTGTCTCAGCTCACTTACTTTGTCCTTCAGCTCGTTCAAAACAAGCTCCAGCCCATCAAGCCGTGTGCAAACCTCAGTAAGGTCCGTCAGACTATCCTTCGGTCTCTCGAAAGAGAACCATTTCATTTCCCCTTTCTGAAGGTTTGGATTAACACGAATGATATTGATTATATTAAAGAAGGTAAAGTAATAAGTATGGCCAAGAGTATCTCTGTATTGGCGATATACTCAGCCAGGCAAGAACCAGTATGCTTTATTCTAATAAGCAACGCCACCATACAAGGGCAACGTCGGGTCGGCTGAGCACAGTTTTGTATAGCACACTATGTACACTAATGAAACGAAAAGCGCGATTATACCGCTGACTCCCAACTTATGTAAGCACGGACGATTTGGTTGATCTTGGGCACCTTAGGCTTCAGCCAGGCGTTGCCTTTCATTTCGTACTGTTGCTGGTCCGCGCCACCAGGCTTACCAGGGGTGGGGTTGTAAGCCAGGCGTAGCGCGTCGAGACCGTGCACCACCTGACCGATGGGTGCAAAGCCTTGTGCATCAAGCGCCTTGTTATCAGCGTAGTTGACGAAGAGTTGTGTGGTGCGGGTATCGGGGCCTGCTGTGGCAAAGGCGATGGTGCCCTCCTCGTTAGACACCTCGACAGGGTCGTCCAGGATGGGGACCGACCACTTCTTTGTCATCTCGGGGTCAGCACCGATCCCGAACTGGATGACAAAGTCAGGCACCACACGGAAGAAGCACGCACCATTATAGAACTCGTCTTTCATCAACTTGTAGAACTGCTCCGCGCCCATCGGAGCAAAAGCACTCGTGACATTCACGACGAAGTTTTGCATCTTGCCGTCCATAAGAATGTCCGTTTCGAAGACCGCTTGGAACTGCTCGGGAATAGCGATCGTGGGGATTGGCTCAAATGTTTGCAGCATTTCACCTGCTTCGGTCGCGGCTGCCAGATCCACGTTCTTCGCAGCAGCGGCCGCGTCGTTAACTATAGAGGCCGCATCTTCTTGAGCAAGGATGGTGCACACAGCAGAAGAAAGGAGCAACGTTGATTTAAGCATATTGACCGGACAATAACAAAGACCTGTATCCCTTTTTTTTTTTTTTTTATTCTTCCCTCTTCTATTGCCCCTTTTTTTCTATTTATATTTTTCTTTGTTTTCTACACCAGGGAAAAAGACAAGTCGCGAGACTAAAACGGAGCGGGCTGAACCGACCCGAGCCACCAAAGGCACGAATGAACACAGACAAGGCACAAACGAAAATATGAAGTCGGTCCTTCAGTCCCACTCAGCCTGTCTCTCGAAAACAAAAGAAAGAAAAAGAGAGGAGAACGAACTAAAATAAAAAAACAAGACCACTAAACTATGACCACCACTTTGTGTGTAAATATACGTTACTGCTTGTTCACCACTCTTCTCGTGTAAATTACATCCTTGTCGGGGGGTGCCACGTACCCCACAATGTTTGTAAACCCTGCTGCCTTGCAGCTTCCTATCGACCAGTGCTTTGCAGGCGACACCCCTAACGTCTTCGCCTCCCTGCAGTACTGCCCCAGACCGTGCACGGAAGATATCATGCTGAACACCATGGTGCCTATGTATGTAAGAGCAGAACAAAGGGAGACTAATGATGTAACTGATGCTGGGGTTGGGCAAGAACATGAAACGGAATAAAAAGAAGGGAGGGGGGGAGGGGGAAGAATGAGAAACTAAACTATGCTGTAAGTAAAAAAGAATCCATGGGAAAGGGGTGTACTGCGTATGACTTTGTCCTGCGCTTCCTAGTGTACGGGTTAGTGGTTTGCTGACGCTGGATGACAGTTTCATAGGAAGCTGCAAGGGGGGTCTCACGCAGCCTGCGCCTGGATACCCGTGGCCTCGATCTTGACGTCGTCGATGGGTTGCCACAAGCTCCTGCTGGTGGGGTCCTCCACGATGATGGTGAAAGGGTTCTCCACATCCAGAGCGGCGTTCAGGCAGTGGATAGTGTCCAGAATCTTATTCTCAACGTCCTGCGACAGGTTGGCGTCCCTGACGTACTGGCCAAGGTTCCACACTGCAGCACCGATGTGGTTGTAAAGCTGCGATTATTGATTTTGTGCTTGTGCTTGTACATACCGTATCGATCCTCCTTTCGCCCATAGGCTGGATCTCGAACTCCAACTCCACAATTGTGATCCTCGCATCGGGCGCCTGCATCAGAACATGCCACAGGTGCTTCCTGTCTGTGACTTGCAGCGTCATTTTCCTGGGTGGTCCTTCCACATCCTGACGAAGTTTCAACACAGGCGTGCCACGCTCGTTGGTGCTCAGCTCTGCGTTGGGAAGACCCTTCACGAAATCGCTGAACTCTCCCTCAAGCGCGTCTTCGAACTCCGCAACATCTTCGTAGCCAAGCTCAATAGCAAGCAGGTTGCCCATGGCTTCCACGGGAAGCCAGTCGCAGGGCTGCGAACGGAAAATGGTCTCAAGCTCCTTCATGACACGCGACATCTCCTGATGCCCGAGCTGGAACTTGAAAGAAGCATCACCTGGGATGCACTCGTCATAGGCGGCAGGAAATTTCTCGCTGGTGGGCGGCTCCTTTTTACTGTCCATTTCGCTGAGATCTTTGCCCTTCTCGAAGAAAGTCATCAGCAAGTCCTTGTCAACTTCACCTTCGCCTTCCATGGCCTGCTTGAAGATAGACAACCCCTCACCCTTCAACACCTTCTCAAGCTCCTCCGCTGCATCAATCAGGTACTTTCTCACGTCAGCCTTCGACACCGACTCCTTGTCACCTGCCACGTTCTTGTAGAATGTCTCGCTGTCCATTTTGATGGTCCTGTGTGATGTAAGATGACTGTGCAGATAGTAAACGACTATTTCTCACTCCGTTCCACTCATATACCAACACATTTCTACACCTTCCATTCATGAATTCAGTGCTATTTCCAAGGGAACAAGTCATGTTAGTGTGTATTGGTAGGTTCCTAGAAGGCCTCGCGCGACAGTGGACGCTGAATACGTAAAGTACTTAATGCACTCCTTTGCCACTACTGCAAGCGCCAGACAGGCAATAGGTGGGTTGGGTAGACACTCGGTCTACGGCCACGCACCATTAAGGGTACTAGGGACTGGAGGGAACAAATTAAAAATGAGTCAAAAAAAAAACTACTTAACCCTTCTGCATTTTTGTGCTTATAAAAAAGAAGAGTCGGGTTTGCGGGTTCTTTCCTTCTTGTGTATGCTTGAGCATCGCACCGTGACCTTGTGCGTACAATTTCAGTTCTGCCTACAGCTCGGTTCTAGGCGACCTTGGCGATCGCGGCGACGCAGGGGGTTTAGCCTTCAGCTTCTGCGTATAATAACCGTAAGCGGCCATCCCTGCATGGGTGCTGGTGTGATGTGTATGCGCATACCCATGATGGCGAGAATGCCACCAACGACTTGGTTGGACCTCACAACACCCCCGAAAAAATAGTACCCCAGAACCAGCACCATCACTGTTTTGGTGTGGCCCAGGATCTGGTACGACACTGCAGAGAAACGTCCTAGACATCTGTGGGATGGGTTGCAGTCGTGTGTGCAGGGCATACATGAAGTGCGAGGCATTCACAATGACAGATGCCAAGCAGGAAAGGACCAAAAAGGTCATGGATCCTGAATTGAACTCGTAGCTTGTCACCCAGGACTTAGTAAAGCCATAGTCGATGAAAGGACCGCAGATGAGGCAGCAGATACCCTGCCACGTGCTGACCGCACTCAAGAAATCATTTGAAGACATTCGGTTCTTTTTCTGGTAGTACCCGCACAGGATTTGCTGCAATGAAGACGCCACAATGCTGATCCCGGCAACCGTCACACCTAGCGTGTCGCCCTGGATACTGAACTCCGCGACAGTGACAAGGGACACGCCTATAAGTGTCACTATCATGGCGCCGATCTGATGTGTTGAGTATGTGTTGCCAAACCAAGCCCTCTCAATGCAGGCAGAGAGAGGTGGGATGCCCAGCTTAGCTATCTGGTACATGGACACGTGATTGATCATGAGTGACGTGTTCAAGCTAACTATGCTGACGTTTGCGATGATAACGAAGGTCACGAGATCCACAATAGGCAGCGATCTTGGTTTCTCCTTTCCATCGATGTCCTCTTCCGCAGTGGGAGGCGGTACTTCAGTCCACATTTTGTACAATTTACTGGCAGCGCCTGTTACCATGAAGTGGAATCCGCACAGCGTTGTTGCATAATTGAAGCCGTAACCGGAGGCTGCCATCAGCTGCTTATTGATCATGATGATCGCTACACAGCTAGTCACGTTCATAGCCCATGCTGCAATGTCCTCCCCCCGAAGCTTCCCGTTCGCAGACATTTCGTTGTGTATATCCTTTAATTCTTAAGGGGCGTGAGTTGATAAATCAGCAAATGCCCCCCCCCCCCCCCCCCCCTCTTTTTTCCGTTGTTCCTTTTCTTTAAAGGCACAAGACCAAATGCGAAAATTTTCATTGAAATCACTCAACAGTTGCGTTCCTTGAAATTGTATCTCCTTTCAAAGGGGCTAAAGTGGGCAGAGAAAGTACGCTTCCAAGTCAGGCCTCGCCTGGTCAGGTGGAGCATTCACACACCATGGAATGTCTTTTTTACATTACATTTCTGGTGCCCCGACCCCTGCTTTTCCGAGGGCCCCTACATGTGAAAAAAATGGATTCTCCCATTGACCCCTGCTGCATAAGGGCAAAAATAACATTAACCAAATACATACAGGAAGCCGCCTGTGAAGGGGAGAGAACAGTGTCTGTGTTGACGTTCTCGTTCTAATAGAACCACTACTGGATTTGGAAGAATGGTGACCACTACTTGTTTGTTGTCTCTGGTGGGTTGCTTCTTTGCGCCATGAAAGGGGTGATCAAAGCACGTTTCATAACCTTTTTACGTCTCTCTCGTCTGGCCGAATGGTTTCTTTGCAGTAACTTTATGATGTTCTCCTGATAGCACGGCGTGATTGCTTTAATGTACCGCATGCCGCACTCTACCAAGGTCATGTTGCTCTTCAATGCGTGGTAAAAATACAAGCACCCTGTCATGGTAGGATGTGTAGCATCGAGGAACAGGCTTGCAAGGTTCGAGTTGTTCTGCAATGCTCGGGAGATGAAGGTCCAGCCATGGTCTCCTATCATGGTCGACGAGAGGCGCAGCGAGATGATGTGCGATAAGCCTTGCAGCATCCTGGAAAGAGCTGCAGCACCGTCGTTCCCGACAGGGTTCGAGTGAAAGGACAGGTGTCGCAGTCGAGCACTTGCTGTCCCTGCCAGGATGGAAACCCCAGAGGGACCCAAGTTGTTGTAGGGCAGCTCCAACGTTGTGACGGTCTGATTCGCATCCATGAACTCACCCAACACAGGTGCCTCCCTGTCAGTGAGGTCAGTGTAGGCGAACACCACCTCCGACAACGCCCCACACATCTGCAGCGCATAACACAGCCTTTCCACCAGCTTGGGTGTCAGCGGGCACTTCCGCAGCTCGAATCTCCGTATTCTGGTGCCGTTCCGCAGAAGTTCGTCACACAGGCTGCTGATGTATAACGGAGCATCAATGCTGTCTGGCTTGGTGAGGATCCAGAAAGGCAGATACGATGCTTGTATGTCATTCCATTCCCATTTTTTATGGTGTGTAGTGGGCGAAGGGTCGTGCTCGACAGGTGGCCATGTAGGTTCCTTCCCCGTTCGCATCCATTCAATTCTGGCTAGAACTTTCAGTGTCATTCGTCGAAAATTTTCCTTCATTCTCGTGGTGGAGTGCATGAAATGGCACATCAGGCCTCTGGGGCACCTCCTCAGCATGCTGTGGTACCTACACACTGAGAACCTAACGTCTGTTCTGCACAGCCCTGCAAGCGGCACGAGCGGGAAGTACTTGGTTGTATCAACTACGTAAGTTCTGCCTTCCTTCGTTTTTGTTGCTAGTGTCTTGTTTATAGTCTCGGGGGTAGCTTGGATCAACTTTAACAGCATCATCAGCTCTGCTTTGCGCTGCTTCTCCATCTCATCTTCCATATTGACGGCAGGCTTGACTATGACAGAGACACCTTCTCGCCTTGAGACTTGCGCAGCTTTCCTCGTCTTCTCTTTGATGGGAATGTTGCTCACTTCGTCAGACTGGTTGCTTACCGGGGTTGGAGCGTCTCTTGTAAGTGGCCATCTTCTTGCTGGCCACCTAGAGTGCCACCATGCTCTGCCTTTTGGATCGAAACAGATCGGACGACTGGGTGGTACAGGAACGAGTACTTTTGCTCTATTGTCATGCCTACTAGGGATACTCGAGAAAATCTCTCGTATCTGTTCCTTCCGCAACCTGTCTGATCCCACCATTTCACGCAGCATGCTGCTGATATCTACATCTAGCTTCAATGCGCAGTACTGATCCTTTCTCTCAGGCATGTGTAACCTGTGCAGCATAGGTATTAAAGCACTAGTTGCACAGAAATAATAACCGTGTGCTCATTTGGAAAGACGGATGAACAAGTCGCGTTAAATGCCCACTGGCGCACACTGAGCAGAAAATAGTGGAACGACAATGAGACTACTTACAGGTTCCACTACCGCGTGCTAATTGAAAAGAAATGAAGCACGTAATATGAAACATGGCATGGTCGAAAGCTAACTTATACTTATCATGGGGAAGAAAGAAAGAAGAAAGGACGTGTTTTATCTAGTTATTCCCTTGCCCGGTGGGTGCTATTGACACCCCTACTTGTAGGCAAGGTATTGAGTGAGGTGTGAGCTGACTAGTTCCCCTTCATCTGAGCGTACATCTTTTCAAGCTGTGGGTGTTGTGCCTTTGGCTGCAATGCATACCTCGCTATCGTCGTTAGCATCCTTCTTGTCGTCTTGATCATCCTCATACTCTGCGTACAAGGCATGCGACTGTGGGGGTGCAGTGCCCGCAGGTCCCATCACCACCGACCTGGTCACTGTGGCTGCGGCAGAGGCGTTGTCTCCACGTGCGACAGCAGAAGCCACTGCAGGTGCATCACCGTTCTTATAAACAGTTGTCGCCACTGACCCTGCCGTGGGCCTCCCTTGTTCAAACGGGTTGGCTAGTCGGTAGTCTTGCGGTTTCTCCTGTTTCCTTTCCTGGTTCTTCTGTCCACCATAGTACATCGCCTCGAGGTCTTCGTTCCTTCTTTTATCTTCTTCATACGAGTCAGTATCGCTCATCTCCCGATCGTCGTTCTTCTGTTTGCTTCCTTTGCCCCCCTTGGCACCTCTGCCCTTTGGTTTAGGCTTGGCACCCTTCTTGACTTTCTCCTCATCTTCATATCTAGGAAGGTCCCGAATGCACATTAGCAGCAACATGATAAGGAGCCCTGTACCAGTTGTAAAGCCGCCGCTCACAAGACGGTACCACTTAAAGTCAGGATCGAGGTTGCATGTCCCCATGAAAATGTACCACCCGGCACGGCCCGGGTAGGTGGTGATGAAGTACATGTTCCTAACTATGGAGTAGCCCATGCCAGCAAGACACTCGGTGTTGCGCAGCTCCGCGAAGAGACCCACAATAGCAAAGATGATCATGAAGACGTCCAGGCACATCACGTTCAGCTTGAAGGAGCTGATCACATCGAAGATGTCCACCACGCATATAACGCCAAGCGACAACATCGAGATGCATCCCATGAGACGCAAGACCTGTCCCCAGTTCCTACCACATGCTCCCCTCCCTGTCTGCCCCTTGATCCTCGACTCCCCCCTCGGGCGAATGGTCGTCTCCTCGTCAGCCATGTTTCCTGTGGGGCTGTTTTGTCAAGAAGGTAATGTAAATAACTGTCGTCACTCACCCTCTAAGATACTCTGCAAACACGTGCGCTAAGTACACTCTCGAAACAATTATGCTTTTGTTATGGTTGATACTTTCTGACAAAATCTTTGCAGCTGTTGTGCCAGTTACATGTTCTACAGAAGGCGTGTGCTTGGCCTGGCTTCCTTTGATTGTATTTTTAATAACAGCAATGCCGGCCGTGTGGTTTAACCCTAGTGGCAATAGCCATTTTGTTGTTTTAAGCTGCCTATTAGATACACAAATGCTCGAGACTAAGGGGTCAGTCGGTGCGATGATTGGGTAGGTCATGAGACTGAGTGGCAGAGCAGACCAGGCATCGATGCTGGAGGTGGGTAGCACTGCCGATGGAGGAAGGTAGCACACGCCATCTGGGTCGTGGCCCAGGAACTGTGATGCACTGTTGGCGATAGTGTTGATGGCCCATGACGAAGGCTTGTTGTCAAAATAAGTATGGAGGAATACAGGCTGCACGCCTATGTCGTCACATATGACCTGCCAACCTGCACGCTCCGCTTGATTATCAGTGTAGATGCCCACCATCAGCAATGGCTGGTATGGCAACCCAGCTCCGTTCATGCTTTTTGCAAAGGCACCAAGTATGTCCCTCGACAGGCAAACTCGTTTTACACCCTGCTTGGCCCAGTACTTGCAAAGTTCTGGCTGATGTGACATTGAGTGCGGAAGCACTGTCACAATCACAATTCTTGCTGTGCTTGATGGTTTTTCTTTCGCACTGGGCGCCCGATTCAATCTAGCGAGCACCTTTGTAACATTCAAAATAGGCCGCACATCCTCTTGAACCCCCGGATACAACCCTATTCGATACCCACGCTCGCTGAAGACACTGCTCAAGTCAGACACTTTGTTCGCATATGACAACATCCTCGCTGTTTGCTCATGACCTTTAAGAAAGGCCTGTGCACGCGAGGTGCATACATTGCCAAAAGTAAAACACAAGTAGCCAGGTTCCTTCAGTAAAGTGGGAAGCCTTCGTAAGTTGTCTGATCTGAACACGTATCTCGGCGACACATACAGCACTGTGTTGGTGGTGGCATGCTTCAGGGCATGGTTCACGATAGCACGCCAGTTCCTGTTAGGGTTTGGTTCGCTCACCTCACCGATGGCCACCGTCTGCACCTGCTTCCACTCACTCATGTTGACATCCCCTTCGTAGTACACTTGCACTGCTGCAGGTTTTACAGCTGATTGCTCCATGCTCCGTAACAATCGAGTTAAGTTCTTCACATCTTCTTTTCCTACAACTACTGCCACTGTTACATCCTCGATCTCCGCGGGCTCCCGGAGTTTCTCCTCCCAAAGGGCCTTTCCGCATTGCTGTAACAGCACCAAACATGCAATGAGAAAAGCGGGTCCCAAGGCACTGCAGTCCCCAACACGTGCACCCTTCGCCATCTGGGCTCCTGTAGAGCTAGTTAGTGAATGCAGAAACAAACTCGTCATTGTTAAAAGTTACTTTACTTACTTCTCATGTCTACATTCTTCACAAGGTCGGCTACGGTTGCAGCGAAGTATTCATCAAGAAGGGGTCGTATGACTGGTGGGAGATCCGTGCTTGAAATGGCCTGTCTCATGGTCACAAGCCATTCGTTGGCATGCTCTGGCGTGAGGCCAATGTTACAATGTGTCATATGGAGCATGTAAGGACAGCACAGGATAGACGGCGAGCTCCTAAAGGGTGCGTAGGGGGTCACGCCCTGCGGTCCTCCCAACCGTTCACATAAAAAACCAGAAAGCTTTGTTACCAGGTCCCGATGAGAAATGCCCCTTGCCTCGTAAAGTCTAAACACATCTTTCTTCACGAGAAGAGATACGAATTTCATGCAGAGCTTCAGCACAGTTTCTGCCCCAAGTACAGAGAATACATTCGTTCTGTCTACAGCTAATGAGCTGGTGTCCCCGTACAGGGTAAGGCAGAATGGGTGTCTAGGGTCAAGAGACAGGAGCTCTTCCGGTACTTCAATTCTTTCTTCCACTGCTTCTTCTTCACTACTTTCAGATGTTGGTACGGTGCTCTCAGTGGGGGGCTTGACTTCCTCCTCATCATGGTAAGGCTGCGATGTGTTTCTCAGCACATGCAAGTTGTACAACTTATTAAGCTCACCTGACACTTGCATTTCTTTCAAATCAGCAATATCGGCAACATCCCCAGACACCCACACCACAGGTACCCCGTACCTCTTTGTCGTGCTCTCTACGATCGCTTGCAGAGCATCCGCCTTCTCATCAGCCAAGGTGTCGACATTGATGTCGAGCCATTCGATTTGTGAAGATTGTAAAATCTTCCTTACTTCGGCACAGAAAGGGCACATAGACTTCGTCATGGCGACTACGAGTTGCGAGTTGATCTGGTCCTGCAGCCAACTGGACAGGTCCTCCTCCTCCTCCTCTGTCTGCGTCTCTTCGTCTTCTTCCACTGGCTCCGTGCCTTTTGCAGACCCGGCTTCTTGGTCATCCGCAACTGATGACCCCTCCACTTCATCTTGCACCTGCTCTTGTTGTTGTTGCTCTTCCCCGCCTTCGGAAGGGGGCTCTGTATCTTCGGCCGTTTGAACCCCATCGTCTGCACTGCGCCCCTTGTTTTCCATTATTGCTACAAATTTTGCATATTTCGCCTCCTCGATGCGCAGTGCCCCTAGGTCCTGCTCTGCTTTCAGGACATCGCTTTGAAGTGACAGTATTTCACATTTAAGATCCTCCTGGGCGGCGGTGGGGGGCGGGCAGTCTGTAGGTGGCCATGTCTCGCTGCTGAGGGTGCTTCCCATCTGTGGTGCATGTTGAAGAGCAAGGAAAAAACGAAGGGTTCTGTAATTCGGAAGTGTAACTAAGATAGTTGATTTCACAACGGGATCAGTGCTGAGTGGCGGGAGGAGTTACGACTCCTTGCTCCGGGGTTGAAACTTGACTTTCTTGAACTACCGGGTGTGTCTTTCAGTTGTTTTGCTCCAGGGTTGAAGCTTGATTTTCTTGAAGTACTGGGTGTGTCTTTCAGTTGTATATCAGTCGTGGACCACACACTGGTACGTTTGTTTGTCCTGGAAAGGAGCTCTTCGGTTATGTCAGTGGGTGTGAGGAAGATTCGAAAGACATCTTGTACTTTGCGGAAAGGGAAGAGAATGCCCCACCCCTTGTCTGGATGGGACGAAATGGTCCTCCCATCGGGGTGGAGCGAGGCTGTATAATTGCCGACTTTGAAAACGCACGTAGCCAGCCGCTCGTTGTTGCTGTGGAGGTATACTCCCACGTAGTGCTTGTCATCGCTGAGGGAGACGTTCAGGAACCAGTTGTGGGTGACATCCCCGAACTCATAGAAGTGGTCGCCGCACGGCAACGAGCCAAGTGATGTGGGGAGTCGCAGGTCGTAGTCCCACTTCGCCGTTTTCTGTCTTGCTAAGTCGGGCAGCAACTCCTTCATGTTCTTATTTTTCCTTTTCTTACCCTTCGCCTTTTCATCTGGGTCACTATTAAATACGGATTTCTTCAGCAGTTCGCTCAATACGTTTTCAGGCACCACATCACTTGTGTCCTCTTCTATACCATGGAAGGAGACCGTACTTTTCTTGGTTTTTGCAAGCCCACTTGGAATCTCCAAATTCCCGGGCACATCTTCCATGAGGACCTGCATGGCATCAAAATGTCGCAGCGAAAATATCAATAAACCGAAGGTATTGGCCGAAAAAAAAAAAGAAGAAAAAGGTTGGAAAAAAGACAAGTATATATGTAGGTAGAGGTGAAACAAAAGAGACAATCAAAATTTTCAACGCCACGCTCATGAACAAAGATGCAACGGCTGTCTTACAGTTTCGCCTTCTTGGACTTGTGTGCTTCTTTCTGTTTCAGAAGCTCTGTACGGATAGCACCCTTGTTTACAACCATGGGTGCTGCGCTGGTGCAATGCCAATTGGCACCGTCCACAACAAGCGTTTCAGAGGTGATCCAAGAGGCCGCAGGGGAGGCAAGGAAGAGCGCGGCATTAGCAATATCGCGAACTTCCCCAAAGCGTCCCACAGGGCACACGGAGCGGACGTTGTTTGAGGAAGTGAGGCCAAGCGTGCTGAAGACACGCCCAGTGGGTCCCCCTTCTGTGCCGGACACGGGGCCTGGCGCAATGCCCACACAGCGAACACCGTACTCTGCCCACTCAGTCCCGAATGTGTTGGTGAGCACATCGATACCCGCCTTTGCGGAGGCAGCGTGTGCCTGGAAGGGCATGGCCGTGTACTGCAGCGTGGCCGAGATGTTGATGACGCAGCTGCCATTCTTGGCTTGAGACAGCCATGGGAGAGCCGCCTTGCTCATGTTGAAGGTCCCTCTGAGGTCGATGTCGATCACAGTCTGGAATGCCTTCGCCGAGAGGTCCTCAGCGAGGGACATGAAGTTCCCAGCAGCACAGTTCACAAGAACATCAATGCGGCCCCACTTGTCACCCACAGCTTTGCACACCTCGTCGCACATGGCGCTGTCCCTCACGTCACCTCTCACGTACAGCACGTCTTCAGCACCAGCCGCGCGGATCTCGTTGGCAGCCTTCACAAGCTTGCTTTCTGTCCTGCCGCTGATGGCTACCATTGCACCGTGCTTGGCGAAGGTTTTGCAGATGCCCAGCCCAATGCCGCTCCCGCCACCAGTGACAAGCAGAACCTTGCCCTTCATTAGATCATCCCTGAATACAGCAGTAGAGTCCACAGCAGGGACTGCGTTATTCATGCGGGTAGACATGTCGCGTGGCTGGTGTGGTATTGCTTGAAATAGAAACAACGAAAAAAATAATACGAAACATTGGAGCACGTTAGCTAGGGGGGAGAGGCATGACCATCACAAGTAGGATCAGAAGGGACAGTGCTGACACCGATGTGCCGCGTAGTCGCCGTCCCGATTCTTCGTGAAGCCATGCGGAGGAGGGGTTCGTGGTCTGAACTTAAAGCATAACTTAGCGAAGGGGTTGTGTTTCACAAAAGATTAGTGCTTTATAATTTCGCAACGGGCGATGTGTTCAGAGGGGCAAGAAGTCAACGCATAAAAAAGACATTACGAGCACTAGTCAGCCTTAACTACTTGCTACAAGAAGCAGCTCAAAGGTCCTTCAGCATGAGTGCTGCAAGGTGTGACTTCTTGTCATCTTTCTGCTGGAAGCAAGCCTTCCCGCACACGTCCAAAATGGTCTTAACGGCCTCGGGCTTCGAGCTAACGGCATGGGCCTGCTTAGCAGTGAGGTAGCCATTATCCACACTGAGGAAGAGGGTCTCAAGAGGAGTCTCCACATCGCCGTCCACATCCCACTCGTAGTACAGCACCATTGTGGTGTAGGTGATGTTGTTGGACATCTTGACGTTGGTTTTAGGCTCCTCGAGTGTGACTTGCTCACCCTTGGGACAGAACACATTGGGGCACGAAGTCATGTTCCCGCACCCTGATGTAAGTTCACCTACCCTGAATACCAGGCTTCCACCTCCCTGCACAGGCACGAAGTCCCTGGTGTGCACCTTGTAAGCAGATACAGACCCCCTGCCGTCGAAGAAAGTCAGCCCACTGTTCTCAGTTTTGAACATGCCCTCATCGAAGTACGAGGCAGATAAAAAGTAATCCTCAGCACCACTCGACAAGAAGCTGACGCCCCCTGCCGGGTCGACCAGCCTCATGCATGCCTCCAAGTACGTGTAGTCACTGCTCTCGGCACTGAACACTACGGTGAGGAGGGCGCCGCTGGAAGTGAAGTTCGCGAGATTGATAAGCTGGTACGGAGTAACCTTCTGCGGTCCGAACTTCGAGATCCTCAGCCTAGTGGAGGCCGGCAGGACGATGTCACCCAAGGTGACCCTGTAAGCCTCGACACCTCTGATGATGATCCAGAACACACCGTTACCCTGGGCCTCGGGCGCCATCTCGATCGTAACCTTCAGGGTCTTCTGGAAGGGGATCCTCAGGGTGGAGTACACAGCACCGGACTTCGCGGTTTTCCCGAACATGGAGATGCCCCAAGGCGAACCATCGGCAGCGTTCCTGCCCTTAGCACCGTCGGAACCCTCCATCGCCAGCTCAAGCAGCGTCAATTTAAGAACTTCACCGTCGATCGTGAAAGTGAGGATACCATTCTCCCAGTTCCACGGCTGCCCCGACCCGGGGTAAATGGAGGGCACGTGAATCTGCGTCACTGCACAGGGTGCCTTGACACAGGTGTGCTCAAAGACAGTGATAACCTCACCACCCTTGATCTGACCGTTCTTGATTGAGTGTCCGAAGTGTGTCATGTATGTCGAGTATGGCTGCTGAGCAGCACCCAGCCCCACGAGAGCAGATAGAAGAGCAACACGCAACATAGTTATGCCTGTGGGGTGACTATAAAGACGGGTGTAACGGTATGTATACTAAGGCAGTGGGAACACTGTGTAACTAGAGCACTCCATGTTTTCTAGATATGGAGTCTATTTTGTTCTGCAGTGAAGCGTACGCGTCAAGGGCCTTCGCTCTGTCCTCGGATGTGACTTTCTCCAGCTCTCTACTAAGCTCTACTACCAACCGCTGACCCCTCCCGCTGAGGTCCTCCTCGGAACTATCGTCATAGGCGGCAATCTTGTGTGCCTCTGCTAGCAGTGTGGTGTGCGTGGCGAGCATGTCGGTGATGCTGCCCGCACCCTCCATGCTGCACTGGAGTGTGTAAGTTAAACAGGGACAGAAACAGCAAGGTAATACAGGCATATAAAGTAAGAAGCACAGAAGACAAAAGAAGAAAAAAAAAACAAGAAATAAAGAGAACAAAGGGTGGGGGAAATGTACGTATATTAGTAAATAAGCAGTGCACAAGTTGTGATGAGTGCGTAGGGCATGTAGGGCTGCCCAGAAGGAAGAACAGTTATGGGGGTTGGTGTGGGCACTTTTCTTAGGGAATAAAAATTTTAAGTTGTGTTCCTTACACTGTGATCATGTTCCTTTCCCGTCCCTTCTTTTCCTCTTTTCTCCTTTTTGCCGTCTGTTGCTGGGTTGGGTTTTGAGGTGTCGGATAAAATAATGGAGGGGGAAAGGAAAAAAAAAAGAGCAACGTGCACGGCAATGAAATAAGAAAATAAAAGGGGGTAGAACATGCCAACATTTGCAGCAAGGAGGGCCTGCTTTATTAATTGATTTCTTGTTCTTCCTGTTCATTTTAAATTGTAAAAAAAAGGGGGGTTCCTTCCGAGAAAAAAAGAAAAGAAAAAAAGAAGAGAGAGAAGAGAAAAAAAAAAAAGAAACTTTTGAAGAAAAGCACAGGGAAAAAAGTGCATGAGAAAAACTGACAGAAATGGGAAAAGAAAAAGGAAACAAAAAAAATGAGTCACAGGGGGGAAAAGGGAGGCGGAAGGAAGAGTTCTCTTTTTTTTTTTCCGCCCCTCCAAAAAGGCGGAAACGGGTTGGGTCGTAAAATCAGAAGGAAAAAAAAATGAAAAAGAGGACAAAAAATTAAAGTTGTTAAGCTACCGGAAAGTAAAAAAAAGGGGGGGGGGAAGTGGTACATCTAGGGGGGCCTAGAATATAATAATCTTACAGGAAGGGATCAGGGACCACGGGACGGCTCTGCCTCTGCCCGATGCCGTATGCGCGTTCAGCGCCCAAAAAAGGGAAAAGAGAAAAGGGAAGAAGGGAACAGAGGGTGGGTAAGACACGAATATTCGCAGGTAAGGCCCTGCGAGTATTCAGTCTTTCTATGTCTTTTTTTTTTTTTTTTTCTTTTTTTTTTTTTCGGGGAAAAAAAGGGGGGGAGTGTGGAAAAAGGGTAGGTGCTGGTGGGGAGAAAAACCCTCTTGGGATTTAACAACTCTTTTTTTCTTCATCGGTTTTCTTTTTTTTTTTTCTTCTTCACTTTTTATGTACTTTTTCCACACTAGTTACAAAGGGGATGAGGCGGGGAATGCGGGATGGGGTGGGGGCACCATATCAAAAAAAAAAAAAAAAAAAAAAGAAAGAAAAAAAAACCACTTTCCTTTTTTTTCCTTCCTCCGTCTTCCTGCGTCCTCACTAATGATGATTGCTTGTTACCTCACCAACCGTAGCAAGCCATACTATAAAGCACACTCACCAAAATCTATCCCTATATGGCGACCGCAACACAGATCGTCTCCTTTTTATTTTCACTTTTTAACCATCTACCAACGGACCATTTTTGCCCACCAGGGGGGTAAATTTTCAAAACTTCAAAAAAAACTATTCTAGCGCAACGCCGGGGGTTACGTGCTGGTGGAACTGGGTGTCTCCACAAGGTGCGCATCCTTGGGCTTGCGGCCTCGCTTCTTTGGGGCATCCGTGATCTCCGGGAGGCCTTTGCGATAGGTAGAAGTCAGCACGCTTGTTTGTTTCGCTGTGGAAACACAGATTTCCCAGAATAGTCGGGTTTGCGGATGCCTTCCAACTGCTCCGGCTTTGCCGTCTAATCACCCTGCTGTGACTCGGAATCGGTCGAATTCGAATCAGAATCACTGTTCGTATCAAAATTGCATAATAGGGATGAGCCATCAGTGTTATCATCACTCATAATGTCCTCTTCCGGCCTCTTTCTGGGTGCCCTTTTTTGAAGTGATTTTTAAGGGTAAATTTGGGCTGGTGTTTTTTTATATTTTTTCATTTTCTTGCAAAGTTAGGGCAGCATTTAGTTTATATTTTTTATATTTTCCGCGCAGGACCCCGGATGCGAGAAGTGTCCGGGCTGTATTGCATTGAAAGCCCTTTGCGCAAAAGATTTTTTTTCAAATCGTCTCTATAAAGACGCTCGTTGGTAGATGGTTAACTATTTTTAAACATTCATGCATGCTATCACAGCATCACTGCCAGGACAGCGAAGATGGTCATCGCAAGCGACGCCACCAGCCCCGCACCGCTGTTGCAGTAGTCCCCACAGCCCTGGTCAAGGCAGTTCTGGAGGACCAGCTGGTACCTCTTGGTGCTGATGCAACCGCCCTTGCGGTAGCACACTTCCTTCTGCTTCAGGCAGTTGCAGGTCTTGTACTGGTCATTGCCACCAACGGTCGTAGTGAAGTTGTCAGTGCTGGTGGCCTCGTACTGCTTCCAGTACCTAGGGGTAGTCTCAATCTGCCCTGCCATGCAGTCGTTCATCGTGTTGTCGCACTGCAACTGTGAAAAGTGGTGATGTGCTGCACTTAGTTTCATACCCTGCTGGAGGGCTCGCACTGCCCACCTGTCGTGGTGCTCTGGAAGGACGTCGAGACAGTCAGGTCACATGTTGTTGCGGATGACGTGGCAGTCAGCCTGTGTGTGTGTGTGTGTGCGATGTGCTGCATACTGGTTAGTAATGGTGAGGTACCACCTCCTGTTCCAGTTGCCCATCGTCCATGACGAAAGGGAGTTGTCGTTGTTCACGTAGGACGACTGCGGGCCGTGCACCTGCATCGTGTTGTGGCCACCATCATCCGCATACCTGGTTTGAGGCAAAGACATAGGTGCCGTCAGCACCGACAGCAGCGTCCAAGCTAGTGCTGTGCATGCTCCAGGTGGGGAAGCAGAGTTCGTCCTCGTCAACCCAAATGCAGTTCTATACAAGTATTATGACCGTTTTCTTTGCATACCCCAAGCTGGACCCCCGCAAGGCAGGTAGTCATGTTCGAGCCGCAGCAAGTGTCAGAGGGCGCAGGGACCTGCCTGCTGAACGCATTGCAGTCAGCGAGGCCCACAAGAGACACGGTGACGGAGTCAGTAGAAGGCTGTGGGCGTGTTGTGTGTTGTGTGTTGTACCTGAGTGTTGACGGGGAGCAGCTGCGTGCCCTCACAGCCAGCAGGAATAGTAGACTGGGTGGGGGTGATGTGCACGTGAAGGCACTCCACCTCGACCTGAGGGGACGCTCCAAGGTTGTAATAGATCACGTTGGGGACGGCAGTGACGGTAGTCTGTGTGTGGTGTGGTGTACTGTGTGGAGCATACCTCGCTGGATGCAGACGACGCAGTCCTGGTGGAAATCTCGTACCTCTTCCCGGTGTGGAAGGGCATGGCCGCGTCCTGGTTGAAGTAGGACAGTGCGCCCCCGCTCTGCTTCTCGTGCATGCTGTCGATCTCCCTCACGCAGTATGCCCTGTCGATAGCCCGCACACCAGCATCGGCGGTGACAGTGACAGCAGCAGTGGTACAGGTGGTGGTGAAACCGGAGACGGCGACCACCATGAAGAACCCGTACTCGGACTTGCCGTGCGAGTTGAATTGCATGTGCGTGCCAGCGACAAGGTTGGCACTCGACACGAGGGTGCCGGTCACCACGTTCTGACATGTGCCAGTGGTCGGGGTCAGGCAGGTGCAGCGGCTGTTGGTCGTGTCGGCGCACAACGTCGCGTTGCCCACCTCGGCGTACGCCATGCGCACAGCGACCGTGGCACAGCCAGTCGTGACCGTGACAAGGTTCACATCGCCCTGCCTGCCTGCGCCCATGTAATGGTACAAGGTCGCATCTGCAGTGTGAGTGGCCGTGTACGTGTAGCGGCTACTACGGTGGGGCTGGGGCGCGTTGCCCGCAACAAGCCCGGAAATGGCAATCAGCAATGCTAAGCTCTTCATCTTCCCAGCACCCCCTGCGTGTGTATGATAAGGGAGAACGAGAAGAAATAATATATAAAAAAAAAAGAAACACTTACTTAACTCCCTAAAGACAGGGAGAAAGGGGGGGGTAAAAATAAAAAGAGGGCGGTGGCGGGGGGTGTTTTATTTATTCTTCTCATTTGTTTTCTTTTTCAAAATCAAAAGAATCACTCCAAAGAAAAAATCCAAAAAAAATAAAATAAAATAAGAGGGGTTATAATAACGTGTGGAAACAAAGGAAGAAAAAAAATTTAAAAGAAAATAAACCGTACAGTGAGAAGAAGGAAACACTCTTTTTTTTTTTTTTTTTTTTTCTTTTTCTTTTTTATTATTCGCGCGGCGAGATCAACCCATGAAGTGGACGGAGGTGAAAAGGAGGAGAACAGCACAGAGAGAGTAGTCGCAGAAGGAGTTCTCGATGCTGATGCCTTGGAACTGGGGGGTGTTGGCGGGTGCTGCCTGCATACGGAGAGACACGGTGAAGATGAGCATTCCAAGGTTGGCAAAGAGGCCACCGAGGTAGGCGTTGAAAGGGAAGGATCCCACCAAAACACAGTACGCGAACAACAGGAGTGCATTCAGCAAGAAGAACGTGATAAAGGCATCACAGATTTTCAACCTAGGGGAAGTCTTTTCGTCATAGCTTTTCTTGAACGCTACAAAGATGCTTCTTGCGTCAGCTTGGGGGGCCATGTCGCCAGCTCTTTGTTACCTGTAACGGGAAAAAAAAAGTTCAGTGGAGTGGGGAAAAAAAAAAAAAAGCGTATGGAATAGAAAAAAATGGGGAATAAAAATAAAAAAAAAATTCAAAAATAAATAAATAAAAGCGACTTACAAAAAAAAAAAAGGAAAATAGGACATAGCTGAAAGGGTGGTGGGGGGAGGGGGTAAAAGAAGGATAAAAAAAAGAGGGGTATACACAACCTACACCGACATGATGCATTTGACGTAAGAAAGGAAAAAAAAGGGGGGGGGGAGGGACGAACACAACTGGTGGGTTTGGGCAGACGGGTTGGGGGAACGGGGAGGGGAAGAAGAAAAAAAAAGAAAAAAAAAGGGAGGGGAAAGGTTGGGATTCTTGGCCCTTCAACCACGTTCCTCTATAAGATCTACCTTAAGCCAAACAGACAAAAGGCAAATAAGTGGAAACGCTTTATTAAGCACCAATACAATGAGAGTAGTTGCATACACATGAGAGAACGTGAGGGCAGGGCACAGGGGTCATCACCCCTATTTCTTTTTTTTTTTTTCCACGGTCCATTTTTTTTTTTTTTCGAACCCTCCTATCGGATACAGTTAAATTTCCCCTGATGGAACAGAAGTTTCCACCCTAAACACTACGAATAAAGAAAAAAGAAGAGGAGCAGCTTTTTTTTTTCTTTTTTTTTTCTTGTTTTTTTTTTTTCCCCCTCTTCCCTCCCTGTTCAACTCCCCTGTGCCCCTCCTCGAGAAAAAGAAAGAAAAATAACACGTCTCCGACACCTTCACAACTTAACAGGAAAGGAGCCTCTGCCAGTGAGCTCATATCCACTTATCTTAAAAAAAAGGGGGGGGGTTCGGAGTCATAAGTTATGGTTGGGAAGGAAGGGGAGGAGAAGGTGGGAGGGAGGGAAACAGAACCCAACGCAAACAAGGCAGGAAGAAAAAGTCTTCTCCTGCCAGGCCCTGAAGCGAGGGAAGAGTGGGCCTGTTGTCCTCTGATCTATTGGCACATCGGGTACGGGAAGGGCTACGGGGTTTGTTATACATGAAAAAAAAAAAAAAAAAAAAAAAAATGGGGGGAAAAGGAACCGGAGGGGCAGACCAAGCGTGGCCACATGACAGGGAGGAAAAGGGGGAAACACTGCTCCGAAAGGGAGGGGCATTTCTCTGTTCTTCTTTTTTTTTTTTTTTTTTCCTTGTTACGGAGATATGAAAAGGGGGGGGGGAAAGAAAAGAGCTACCATCACTAGCTACAAACCTTAATAACTTACCCCCCCCCCCCCCCCCCCCAGCTAGGCATTCACTTGCCGAATACTTCTATAAAAAGGGTAAAACAACGTTTTCTGTAACCTCTTTTGGGTGTTTGGTCGTTTGCAGTATGAAGCCCTTGGGGTTTGTAAAAAAAAGAAATGAAAATGGGTTTCTAATCCTGAGTAACTGGAACATTGCCAAACACCCTAAAAAAGGTTGCATAAAACGTTATCTACCCATTAAAAGAGGGGCACAGACCCCCACAAAAATAATTTTTCATGATTTTTTTTTTTCCCCTTTGCTCTTGAAAAGTTATCAACCGTTTTCCTCATCACAGCATCACTGCCAGGACAGCGAAGATGGTCATCGCAAGCGACGCCACCAGCCCCGCACCGCTGTTGCAGTAGTCCCCACAGCCCTGGTCAAGGCAGTTCTGGAGGATCAGCTGGTACTTCTTTGTGCTGATGCAACCGCCCTTGCGGTAGCACACTTCCTTCTGCTTCAGGCAGTTGCATGTGTGGAACTTGTCGTTCCTGATGGCATCAGCTGCAGGGATGGCGGCCTCCCAGTAGACAGGGGTGGTGGTCTCCACGGTGGGCAGTGCCATGCACGTGGCCATCGTGTTGTCGCACAGGTTCTGTTGTTTGTGTTGTGTGTATGAAGGCATACCCTGCTAGAGGGCTCGCACTGCCCGCCAGTGGTGGTCGAGATGTACGACACGGTCACGGTGGTACCGCACTCAAGAGGTGCTGCAACGGCCACGGTGTTCTGCACCACCAGCCACCACCTCCTGGCAGTCACGCCCTGGTATGCGTCAGCAAGAAGGTCCGGGTCGGTCACGTAGGTAGACTTGGGCTTATGCACCTCTGAGGAGGCAATGTTCAAAGTGTCATTGAGCCCCACCAGGCCCTGCATGTCGACTAAGGTCGAGCTGTACTCAGGGTAGCAGGTCCCCTCGGCCTCCACCCAGAAGCATGCCCTGGTGTTGGTACCAGACACAAGGGTCCACACGGAGTTGCAGGTAGACGCGTTTGTCATCGAGCAGCACGTACCGTAGACGGCACGCTCTGTCTCGTCATTACCGAAGAGGCCCACAGCAAGGGTGTTGCCTCGGGTGGCGTCAGTGAAGGCGTTGCAGTCGTAGCCCTCCTTGATGTACACGTTGTGCTGCACTGAGGCGTGCACCTGTGCACGGGTGCTTGTTGTGTGTGTCATACCGCGTCGGTGCCGGTCATCTGCGCCCTGCACACGTCGTTGACACCAGCAGCGTAGTACTGGGAGGGGGTCGTGAAAGCGTGGAGGCAGCTCATCTCCAGCATGGGGCCAATGCCAAGGCCGAAGTACACGATGCTCGTGTCGGCGTCCTGTGATGTGATGCGGATTCACATGAGTCATACCTCAGCGACAAGGCTAGAGGAGCTGGAGTTGCTGGGGACGGTCGTGGTCTCCCTGCTGTACAGCCTTTGGTGGTGCCTGGGGAACCCTTCGTCGCTCTGTCCCGGGATGTGGCCGCCGCCCTGCATTTCTTGCAGAAGGTCAGCGTCGTTGATACAGTGCAGGTCCTCGGGTCTCTTCACCCTGCGTGGATGCTTGTTGTGTTTCATGTGCATACCTTGCGTTGAATGCCAAGCTGCAGGTGCCCACGCTAGTCACAGTGTATGCCATCGAGAACTGTTGTGGTGGTGACTACAATGCCCACAATGCATACCGTGCGATCGGGAGTGCCGTGCGACTTGAAGTAGTAAGGAGTCGTTGCGGAGATGCTGGCTGCCGAGAGGTTGTCGGATTCAAAGATGGTTGTCCCATTTACTTCAGTGTACTGGACCTTCATTGTAGCACAGGCTGACCCTGATGTCCACGTGTTCACCTTCACGTATCTTCCGGTGCCCAGCAAGATGGTCCCCGTGCCTGACACCGTCTGGGTGTAGTCATGCTGAGTCGCTCCCAAGCTCAGTGCAAGACAACTAAGAGCCAACACTGCCATTGTTTGTCTTTGTTCCTGTTGTAATCGTGAAGTCAAAAGTTATGGAGGGTGGGGTTATCTTCAACAAGGTAAATAAAGTCGTCCCAACATGCCAACTAGCACAGCTGGCGTGAATACTACAATGCAAACAGTAACTACATTACTTAACACTACCGCACGGCCTGCAAGTCGTACCCAGTACCGTAAGCCGTCGGGTTCTGCACCAAGTTCTCCGGAACATCCTTTCTGTCACCACTGTACTTCAACAAAATAGGCACCAGATCGACGTGCGTGAGCATCATACGCCTGCAGCAATACCTGTGGTCGTGATGTTACGTGTGTGCAATTACCTGGTGAGCCCAATGGCATCCAGAGCCTCTCCTTCTGGGTGGTCATTTTTCACTAGGTTCAAAAACTGATCTCTCTTATTGCCAATGACCTTCGCGCATGTAAAGCATCTAATAGGGATAATCATCCTTTCCTGTTGAATAAGGTGAAAGAGATAATGATTATAAGATATAAGAGATAAAAAATCAAAGCAAGGGATCCCCGCGTGCGTCAAGCTTTTGCCTCTTAGGCTCGTTTTGTGGCGGGGTGCTCGTCCTCTTTTTGCTGCTATCCCTGTCGTGTGTTTTGTTGCTTGAAGTGGTAAAGGCATACATCTCCATCCTCTTCAGCTCCAGCTGAATTTGGTTCTCACGTGACTGCTTCTTCCGGTTCATTTCTCTGTGGTTTGTTGTGGCCCTTCATTTTCATTGCATACTTCGTGCTAGCCTCCTTGTCGAGCCGCGTGTCGTCCAGTTCCTCTCTCTCGATGTCAACTTCATCCACCTCATTCAGCCCTGCTGCAAAGCCCTCCAGATCAGGCCCGCCATAGGTGTCGGGGAAACACTCACCATATGCAGAGGAAGCCTGTGGTAGCCTCTCCAGCGTTTGTTTGGGCTGCTGTGGGGGTGGCTTCTGTGTTACAGGTTCCAAGTCCGCCATCAGCGCTGCTGTGTCGTCATCTGCAGCCACCGGCAGTACAGACACAGTTTTGTCACCGAAGAAACCACCTGTTTTCACATCGCCTTCCTTTGCGCCTTCCTCCGCTTCGTTCTCCTCTTCGCTGTCGCTGTCGGTGTCGCTGGACTCTAGCCCCGACATGCCCCCTTCGTCTGAGAAGATCCCTCCTTCGCTTTCGTCGTCTTGTGGTTTTTGTTCCGATTCCTTCTTCTCCTCCTTCTGTGGTGCTTTTGCCTTCATCTCTCCCACTAAACTCATTTCCAACTTCTCGGATTTTGCTTCCAACTTTTCTTTCTCACGCCTCACGAGCTCTTCGCGGCGTTTAGCCTCGCGTTCCTTTTGCCGCGTCCGTGCAGTGCCGTAGGCCCCCGCGGACCTCTGGTCAATGATGTATGAGATGTTCTGCAGCACGCCTTCGGGTGCAGATGACTTGCACATGACAGGCCCCTTCGAGCCGAGCAGTGAGCTGGTGATCGACGTACGCGGCACGTCAGAAATGGCGTCTGCCGAGAGGTCGAACACGAAGGACCGCCCGGCGAGGCGTGGGAGGGACCTCACACCCACCCCGTCTGCAATCATGTTGAAGACGTCCCTCCCTAACGTAGTTTTGAATACTGCTGCTTCCGCGAGGCTCTTTGTCCGTGGTACCTTTTGACCTACAACCTTCTTAACACTCTTCTTAATAGTGTCAAGAAGCTCTTGCTGCGAGGCTTTTTGGACTGCTTCCTCTTCCTTGCGCTTCACCTCCTGCTCTTGGATTCTTGCTCTCTCCTTCGCAAGCATGGCAAAGTCCACTCCTTTCACAAGATGCGTGTGCTTATCATCGCCGCCCAGCAGTTTCGATTTCTCGATCTCCTCATTGATCAGGTTCTGGCGCTCTTCAGAATTCTGTTCCGTCTCCTGCGCCTCTGGGTTCTCGAACGAACCAGACTTGCTTTTAATACCTAATTTCTCTATGTCGTCTATCGCAACTCTGCCTGCCGGGGTCATTAGGAACTGCGACCCCATACCCATGCCCATGGGGGTACTGCTGCTGCGCCCCATCGGGGTAAGACCCACTCTGTTTAGCAGCTTCTCGTCATCAGCGTATTCAGAACTACCACCTGCCTGCCTTTCCGCTGCCCTGTCCTTGTACGGCGTGTTTTGGTACCTCGTTGCTGACCGATTGGCCGGCTTACCGGGCGGCAGCATGCCACCACCACTGCTAGATTTCTTGTTCACTGCTTGCTTCTTTATCTTAGGCTCTTGTCGCTTCGGTGCGCTTTTGATCACCTTTTGCTTCTCCAAATCCGTTTGCCCTGTCTTCTTGCTAAGCATTGATTTAAAGTCATTGGCGTTGAAGCGCCCTGGTGTCTGTTGGAACGACATCCCAACCTGTGTGTGAGTGAGTGGGGGTAAAGTGCATCGCAAAATAAAAATGGCTCAATGATGTACTATGTGCTTACTTCTTCTTGGCGGCCTGCTTGCGCATCATGGTGGAGACAAGCTCCCTCTTCTTCTTACCACGGATGTACGATCCAAGCCTCCTCTTGGCGAATCGCAGGGCACGCTTCTCACGCTGAACCTTGAGAAGTTCGGTCATACGCCTCTCGTAGGGGGAGAGACCAGCAACCTGCAAGTATGTGTTTACTTATATGTGTTTCATACCTCCAGGATGATCTCCCTGCAGGCCTCAAGCTTCTTCTTGTGGAGGGCCTGCCTCTTGGCGGGGTTCACCGAACGCGAAGTCTTGGTGGTAGCGTAACCCTTCTTGAGACCAACACGGACACCGGCACCCGTGGCAGGGGTCTGTTATTGTTTGTGGACCCCCCCTTTTTTCTGTCTAACATACCACGGTACGGTTCTTCTTCAGCTCGGTCCACGCGTTAACCATTTTTATTTCTTTTGTTTATTAAACGCTATGATGTTTATGCAGGGGGGTTACGTGACAAGTAGAAAACCCAACAGACTCCCACAGCGGCTTGCGTTGCCAAACGTACTATTAAAATATTTAGGATAGATTCTTGATGAGGTCGTCATCACATAACTGCAGCGCTCGAAGGGCGCGGAAGGAGCTGTGCACATCACTGGCGGAGATGGCAAGGAGCAGCGGCGGAGATGACAGGGTATCGCGCCACACATTCCACTTGTGCAGTAGCTTGGGCGGGAGCGACAGCGTGTCGATGACCAGCGACGGGTGCACGGTCACGGACAGGTACAGGTTCCTTGTAGAGAGATCTTCCTCTTGTGCTGCAATAGAGTGCAGTTTGGTCTCCATCTCAAGGAAGGACTCTAGTAAAATGGACGCTGTGAAGGCTGAACACATGATGCGCACGGTGTCGCCCCTGCCGAGCACACCTGGGTCGCCCACCACGGACAGGGCTTGGCTTTGCCTACCTGGAATGGATCGCACAACTTTTATAATGTCCCATAGATCTGCACAGTCGTTTAGTATTAGCTGTCCTTGCTTCGCTCTCCTGCACACCGCTTCCCTGTACCACATGTCCATCTTTTCTTGCATTGTCTCCGGGAGGTACCTAAACCTGAAGAACACCTTTCTCAAGTCAACTTCGCGTTTAGGCATATATGCGAATGCAGCGGGCACGGTCAGGTCCTTCACGCGGGTCCGAAGCCCGTGGAAGATGGCTGGCCGCGATTTTTTGCGGATGAAGACCCCCGAGTGCGAGAACCTGTCATATGTCTTTTGCAACCTGAAGAAGGCAGATGCAGAGGCGTCGCGCAGCTCAACATCACCCAAAGCCGTCCTGCTCTGCAAGTCGTAGAACAGCACATCGCCTTCTTTGTAGCCGCCCTGCACGAGCTCAGGCAGTCCGAAACTTTCAGCAGCTTTCCAGAGCATGTTGCCCAGGGATTTAAAAAGCACAGCAACACCTGTACCCCCACGTTGCGTCTTGCAGAAGTAGTACTGTTCTGTCAGTTCCTGCGCTTTGCACAAGGCGCGGTAGTCCTCAAGAGTTAGTTTGATGCTTTCTGGTATCACAGACTCACAACTCGGGGTGCCGAGGTGCATCTTGTACCTAGCCAACGCGCCAATGCGGTACAGGCACCTGACAAAGTGTCGCATGGGGACACCGTTACACGTCACCTTGTCGGGGGCCAGGCACCACGTTTGCAGTGTGCATGGCAGCGCGGCGGTGCATGCCGACTGCGAAGGTGCCACCGTAGATACCACAGAAGCTGTTTGCGAATCGTTCCACACTGCCGCTGTCAGCACCCCGTCGAGGTCGGAGAGGTCTGCTTCTGCTGTGATGTGCTCATCGCTTCTCAGCTCCCAGCTCTCCTTTGGTAAGACATGGCCGTTGACAGACACGGTGATGTCCTCCGTGAAGCCAGCACCGCAGATGGTGTAGCACCCCATATCATCATAGGGCGCCTCGATTGACTTCAAAACCAGTGATGCCTGCAATTCCGGTTGTCGAACCTCCAGCACTGATTTGTTGCGAGACCTCCCGAAAGGGCATGCAATGATAATAGGGCAGACAGACTGTACCCCAGAAGGCACCTTAAATCTGACCACCTTGTGATTGACCCTGATGACATCGGTGGCCAAACAGGGCCCGGTGCCAGAAGAGTCGAGACCACACAAGACATGTACGTGCTTAGCAGAGCAGCCGCCGAACAGATTCCCCACAACGTTGACCCACTCGCCCTCTGCAGCTATTGGGGGTTCGATGTTGTGTAGCTCAGGCGGCTGGGAAGTCACTTCGCTGAGCCTATCGTCACACACGCGAGCCTCGTGTTCTCCCGCGACAGTGAGGATACCCATGGCACCTGCTAGAACAGCCGTGTGCACACAATAGTTGTCGCTGCAAGAGGCGCTTGATGGTTCTTCCCACTCCTCAGTGTTGTCGAAAGCCACCTCCGTACCATCAGACGTTATCAGCAGCAGACCTTCACCATCCCAGCAGCTGTCACACCTTACCCTCTCCTTCCAGTCCATGTACAAGTTGCGGCAGCCGTCGACCACAGTCACCCTGCATCCGCCGCTTCCCACGTCCCACCCTTGCCAGATGCATTTGCCATTCTTCTCTTCTGTTATCTCCAACGGCGATACCACGTCCCTTGCGACCTCCTTAGTCTGCGTCAACCCCATGTGTATCCTGTTGCAAGTAAGTAAGTATGAATTCCATGTCAATAACTACTCCCACCTCCAGTCGCGGTTTTTCTCGTATTGCTTCAAGGGGTGCGGGTTTTCACGCGGCTTGCCGTGGCGCTTAAGCAGTGAAGCATTCCTGCGGTCAAGTGGGGGGAGGCAGGATTTGCGGAGAATGATGCCTTCAGCCAGAGCAGGTGGGGGTGGACACGGCCAGTATTGGAGCATAATATTAGCAACGAAGAGTGGAACCATAGTGGGCGTGATATGAGTGGCAAGGTGCTGAAGCAAAGGGTGCCTGTCCCCTGACTGCTTGAGATGTAGAGAACATGCCATGACAATGCTCAAGAGATGCTGCGGTTTCCAGAACCGTAGTCCGTCCTGTAAGGCATGAACGAGGATTCTGTCCAGGATGGGGGCAGTGATGACACCCATGGCATGGCCAGCAAACAGAATAGTGGAGTATTTATAACCCACACGACTGTCACGTGAGTCTACAGTCCACTGTGAAGCTGCTCTAAAACACGCGTTCAGCACCGACAGCGCTTCAGGGTGCTTATATTGAGATGCAAACCATGATACAAGAGATGTTTCGTACTGAGAGAAGGAAATAGACTTGCGTGCTGCAAGTTCTGTAGTAACTGTGTGCATGAGGTCAGGCGGGAGACCGTGGTCCACGCCAACCAACGCGGCTGAAACCAAAGATGAGGGGGGGGATTCACATGCTGTCGAGACTAGAAGGTCGTAATCTACGGGTAGCAGCACGGGCAACGGCACCCGGAGATTGACGCATGCCTGCGCCACAACAGCAAAGTCCCACGGTGCCCTGATGTCGATGGTCCACACCCGGGCTGCCCTGTCCATAAATTTAGAGAAGTGTGCCATCTCTACTCGCGCCTTGTTTACACACATAGCCACCTTCACCACATCTTCGTAAACATCGTGTCGTACCTGCTGGTGCACCTCCTTTGCAAGACTCTCGGGCACCAGCCTCACCTTGCAAAAGGCAACAAGCAAGTCCACATTCCCCTTCCCTTTGAATTTTGCTTTTAGCTGTGCTATGCCTCTTCTGTTTCCTTCACGATCGAGCTCCTGTATGAGTGCAGGGAGGATGCTCACTTGTCCTTGTTGGTATTTCACACGCAGCCTGGCTGAGCGTGGGCATTTCATTAACACCTTCTGAGGCCGTATAAGGGGCTGTAAATAAAGACTAACGAGGGATCCTAGATGTAGAATTGGTCTCTTTTTAAAATTTGTATCCCTTTCAGCGTTCGCACTGTGGCATATTCACAGTCGCCTGTTGTCCCCCTGGCTGTCCCTCCGTGGCTGTTTGCAAGCTTCGTGTTATAAGCTGATTTTGGTGTTGACAACGAGCACTTGGAGCCGCAAGCTCTATGTGTTTCGTGATCCATGTGTACTGCTGTGACGGTCCTCGTCACATCGACGGTGAGGGCGTTGCTCGTTTTCACGGACTTCGCAACAAACCAGTTGTCGAAAGCAGCGCCGCCCACAACGAAGTCAGGCATGTCCTTCCACTTGGCAAGGTCCTTCGAGGCGAAGAAGAAGTCCTCCGCATCTGGCTGGAACAGCTTCCCCTTCTTCTCGAGCTCTTCTACAGCTTCGTACCAGTTGTCACCACGCATCTCCCAGTCATCGTCGACCGCCACGTTGGTGCGCTGACCAACAAGTAGCAGCGGTGCATCCTTGTAGGTCCCTGCTGCTTTGAACTTCAGGACTGCCTCAACGGTCTCTGCCAGGTTCGTGGAGTACATGATGTCGCTGTTGGAGTACATGGCGTAACGAGCTTCCGAGTGCTTGAAAGCAGTTGCGAAGAGCCCCCTGTAAGTAGGCTGGGAATACTTGTCCTGTATTTCAAGCCTGTTGTCTGTCTCCACGTTGTGCTCTGCAGAGACGGCAAGTGTGTTTGTGTGGTCGCTGATGATGAGTGGCGTAAAGCAAGGAAGGCGCTTCCAGTTGGAGAGTACCATTGCGTGTCTCTCGCTGTAGGCGTCTTGCACAGGTTTGGGCGATGTGAAGAGTAGTAGTGGGTCCCCTGCCAGTGTTTCGATGTGTTTGCACACGTTATGGTCCCTGTTTTGTTTCAAAACCGTATCTGGTCCGGGCGGGTCCGTCCTCTTGATGACAAAGTGGGTTGCAGAATCGTCCTGGGTGGCCACACGGGACTGCATTTTCATGTTCTTGTTGCCTAATACTAGCTTTCTGGACTTTGTACACCTGATGATGGCTACATCTCCTGTGTCGGTGGGTTTCCCAATGAACTCTATCGTGAAGTGTTCCATTGAGCGCGGTTTGCGTCTGTCTGCCGACAGGAACCCGTTGCCTTCTGCTGACACGTACGTGCCCAGGACTGTCTGGAACGCCCACCCTGCAACAGCATGTGTCTCGTGCGGCACAAGTTTGATTGCCCTACCTGCTGGGTTGGTGTCGTACGGCAGCGAGACATAGTTCTTGTGTTTTATGTTCTGTATCGTGACCCAGACTGCGGTCTTCAAATCGCTGTGGCTCTTTATCGTAAGAGAAGGGCCCTGTGGTCCTTTGGTTTCCTTTCTGAAGGCCATCCCGGCACTGCATCGAGCAAGCATGATGCAGGCAGATTCTTTATCTTTCCAAACAACCCACTTGCATTTCCTTCTTTCCTTGCAGAGTTCCAGACATTCCTCCACACCTTCTGTTGTTACTGTCCTCAGCGCCTCGCTGTCGTCGTCCGCGCACTTCTCCGATTTGAAACCGAGTGCTTGGAAATTATTAGGTATGTCGCTTGATCCCCCTACTTCCGTAATTGGTACCGCTATGACGCTTCTTCGTGTACTTTGAATTATTTCGTGTCGCTGAGTGCCTGGCCCCTCGCGCACCCCCTTCGGCATGGTCAGCACCGTGACCATCAGCGATGTCGCCACGATCACCATCAGCAGCTTCACTAAACGTGTCATGGTGCCTGGTCTTGACTTTTTTTCATTTCCTGTATGAGTTAAGTAGTGGCACTGCTATCTATGATGATTCACTAAGACGTCTTACTGATAAGCATGAGGCAGTTTTCAGGTGTATGGCGGGTGTCGATGTAGTGCAGCAGCTTGCACTTGTAGCCTTGTTCAGTCATCTTCTGCATTCTGCCGAAGTCTAGCAACCGTTTTGCCTTCCTCCCGAGCTTTGTCTTATGCGACTCGACCTCAGTTCTCCCGCCGCCGTCAACGGCCCAAGACGAGATCTTAGTGAGCATTTTGAAGTGCTCGTCGTAGATCCCCAGCGCTGTGAGGAAGGGTCTGTTGATGTAGTCTTTGTAGATGCACCGATGGTGGCAACAGAGGGCGATCGACAAGCACGCTAAGGGAACATCGGGGGAGTTTAAGAAGCAGGATAGAGTGTAGTCTGTTGCTACGCCACACAGATGTTTGGAGAAGCCCACCACGGGCTTGGCGGTGCCCATGAGTGTCTGAAGCTTTAGGTCACGCAGATCAATGAAAACCCTGTCTAGATTAGGGTGGATGCACTTCCTCCGGAAATTGGACCGATCGATCAGGACTATCTTGCCACCCTCTGTTCCCTCGCCGTACAGCACTCGCGCGATCGAAACAGACAGGGCACCTTTCCCTGCCCCGAACTCCATGTACCTGTACTTCTCACTCTCACCCTCGTTTTCGCCCTCTGCCTCGGCCTTCTCACAGTCAACAGGGCCTTTCAATTTTACAGACACACTCCTGCTTGGGAGAACTCCTTCAGCGTGTAAGTGGCCCAACAGAGATCCTATCTGGTGCTCGTGCTTCTCGTCGTGTTTGAGATTGTCATCATTGCCGGCTGTCTCGTCCTTTTCTTCCACCGCTCCGCCAGGCGGCCACGTGTAACGGCAGTTTTCGATGTCAGACGGCAAAGTGAAACTTTCAATGATCTCAATCACCTGCTGCTCGAGCAAATCGGGTGTAAGGGTAACAGTGGACTGGGGCCTCTTTGGGGGGTTTTCTCCTTTGATGCCTTCATTGACACCCTTTTCATAGTAGGGTTCGTCTTCCGGGGGCAGCATGTGCCTGTCGCTGCACACGATGACGTGCTCATCTAACTGGTCGCGCTTGATTGTGTGGTTCGGGTTCACAGGACAAGGCACTCGCTCCTCGATGTGGTGCCCGCAGTACCGTCCGGTGCTCTTCTCGAATCTGCAGAACCTGTTCTTCTTCGGCAGCCACACGTCGCACCCTCCACTGGGATTCACGCTTGGTACTTCTTTCTTCTTCTTCCCATCATCTGTCTTCCTCTTTTTTGTTGGTTCCGACATATCGACCCCTCCTGAGTGCTGTGTGGCTGTGTGATGCACGAGCACAAACACTGTAACATCCCTTCTCATAAGGGGGGCTAGAGGTCTCATTACACTAACTGCTGGCCTTAACCCCTAGTTCATGACACAGTCGACGAAGACCTGGTACGGCGACTCTTCCTTGCTGGGATCGGGGAACAGCGATGTCTCGGCGGCGGTTCTGTGGTGTCATACAACGTGAAAAGAAAAATAGGCAACATACATGGAACAGAAGCCAACCTTCACGAACGAAATGACGAAAGCGAGAAGTACAAAGAGCGCCACCATCTTCAGCAAAAACCACAGCGTCCCCATCACCAAACCCCTTTTGGGTGGTGCCTTTGGCGCAATCCGGACCATCTTACTATGTTCCCTAAAACAGTAGCAGCCACCATGCGGGCAACGGTAAAATAAATATTACAAAGTACGCAATCGTACAAATTTACTAACTAGACATAAACAAATAAAATCACCATGCTGTCTTGCGTTTTGGTACTTGCGGCCCATTCGTCTTGCGCGTTGTCACCTGTGTTGTGTTGTTGTGTGTATTCTTGCACACCTCAAGCAGTTCTCTCCGTGCCCTTTCTTCCTCTAAGTCCCGCAGTGCTTGGGTTCTTCTCTCTTCCACAATTTTATCGATCCGTGTAGGGCTCGGTGGTCGTGGTACTGTGCCTGCTCCCCACAATCTGTCGAATTTCTTCTGCAGTACTCGCTCTTCATCTGAAGGCTTCAGCACAGCAGAGGGAGATGCATGCATGCTTGTATGATCGATGGTGGCACCAGCGGCCACCTGTCTTGCTACTGTTATGCGCTGTTGCCACGACCAGTTCTTCCACTCTTTACCAACATAAAGCGCTGCCTTACTCCGTGTCACAGGGCTGATACTTAGCAGCTCCTTCAGTGCTTCCGCCTCAGCAGCGTCATTCAGAGGGAACTCGTCGTCATCGTCAAGCTTCCCGTTCTGGGGAACGGGGACAGGGTTGGGCACCGGCACAGGTACGGGTGCAGGTGCTGGCGGTGCGGGTGTCGGCTTCGGCTTCGGCTTTGGGACCGGTTTGGGCTCTGGCTTCGGCTTTGGGGCTGGTTTGGGCTCTGGCCTTGCTACCGGCTGCGGTTTGGGCTTGATGGGCTCGGGCACGGGCTTCGGCTTTGTCTTCTCTTCGACGATGACTCGCTTCTGCGCCATGCCCGGGCTCAGCTCGACGAATAGTCTCCCTAGCCTGCCATTTTGCTTCTTTGCAAACTTTGCATCTGATTTGTTCCCCGCCCGCGGTTGCAGGTCGCACGACAATTTCGTGTTCTCTGAAGAAAAGTGATCTGCCACGACCTGCACACTGGCGTATCCCAGGAAGTCCTTACCTGTCACGTCGTCATCGAACACTGTGAAGTGCAGTGTGTCGCCCTGCTGTATCTCTACGGCAAGCTCCTGGTTCCACTCCGGGGCCTCCCCAGAAGCTACCTCAGTTTGCTGCGGTGTTTGGCCCTCAACATCCAACACAACGAGTGGATCAGAGGAGCCTCCCACCATGTCCCGGTCCGCAAGACCCGTTGCCTTTATGATATTCACATATAACCACTTGGGCTTGCCCGTCTTCAAGCTGGGTGCTTTGGGTATCGCATTCAACCCGATAAAGATTCTCCCTAGCTCTTTTGGGTTTTTCAGTTTGTCAGCCCATTTCTTGTCATCTGCATTCGAGGGCCTCACAGTCAGCTTCCCTACCATGCTCTGCTCGCTCTTCAGGGCCCTGCGCAGGATTTGTGGCGTAACCTGGAACTCGCAAAAACCCAGAAAATCCTCACCTACAGGGTCGGAGTCAAGGACAGTAAGCTTCAGCTTGTGCTCGTCTTTTCCCTTTAGCTGGTACATTACCTTGTGACCCCAAGTGGGTGTCAGTGTCCCGTCGATGACCGGTGTCTGGTGGTTAGGATGACCAGGCAGCTCGATCCTCACGAAAGGGTCGCTCTCCCCAAACGAGTCACGATCCACGAGGCCAACGGCGTTCTTGATGACCACCTCCATCACGTCTGGGCACGGGCCCTTCACGGGGCCTGTGTCTGCCTTCCCTGATGCGCTTCTCATTGTGCTAATGCTGACGAACAGCTTCCCTTCTCCGTCGCTGCCGTCCTCGTTCTTGACGGGCAGCACGTACTGCGAGGACTTTCCTAACGTGCTGTAAAGCAGCGATTCACCAACCTTAAGCTGCACTACCCCGAGAAGGTCCTTCCCCACAGGGTCCGAGTCATACAGTGTCACACCGAAGTCGTACTGCGTGCGACCTTCGCTGAGGTTGTACACCATGTGCTGGTTCCAGACAGGGTCCGAGGTACCGTCAATAACAGTGGTCTGCTGCGGATCGAAGCCATTGCAAGCCACCACAGCGTAGGGATCGCTGCCCCCCAAAGTGTCCATGTCTTTGAGGCCGGACGCCTTGATAACTACGAGGTTCAGCACGTCGGGAAGGGGTCCAACATCCTTCTTCTTCACTGCTGCGATCTTCTCTGAAGTGGGTAGGCTCCGCATGCATGTCGCAGTTACGTAGATCTTCCCCTGATGGTGCTTCCCGCCATTCTGTTCAATCCACTTCGCATCCTCTGCATTGCCCGGTCGCCCTATGAGGAAGGATGTGACCTTCTGAGGTGCATCAAGAGACTTATGCAGTATGTCCGGTGTAAGCTGTACCTCAGCATAGCCTAAGAAGTCCTTCCCAATTGGGTCGGAGTCGTAAACAGTGAGCTTCAGTAGGGGGTTCACGTTGCCCTTCAGCTCGTAAGCAAGCTTGTGATCCCACACAGGGCGAAGCGTGTTATCGACGACAGCTGTGGTGTGCATGGGGTGCCCGTCCATCTCCACAGTCACGAAAGGGTCGCTGGTCCCTATGCTGTCAGCGTCTACAAGGTCGATGGCTTTGGCGATCGTCACTTCCATGATTTCAGGGCATTTGAAGTCCACTGGTGGCTTCGCTTTAGCTGCTGCTGCAGGTTTTTCAGGTACCGCTTGGAGACATTCCACACCCACTTGTATCACACCAGCCTTGCCTATCCGCCCTTCTTCGTCTTTCAGCTGGATCGATATCTTCTTCTGTTTCCCCACAGCAGACTGCAACAGAGTCGGTGTTAGCAAGACCTCGCACACACCTAGAAGGTCGCTCCCTACAGGATCAGAGTCATTGACAGTCAGCTTCACCACTATAGGTTTTTTACTACCTCCTTGCAGCAGGCTCTTGACGTCGTATGTTGCTGTGTAGTCCCACACGGGGTTCAGGTTCCCGTCGATGACAGGCGTCTGCTGCTGAGGCTGCGAGGGGAAGTCAATGATGCAGTATGGGTCGGAGAGCCCTATGCCGTCCCTGTCGAGCAGCCCTTGGGCAGAGAGGACGCAGAAGTCGATAGAGTCGATTACTGCGGGAGGTGTGGCTGCCTGTGCAGGAGCTCCCGAAGGAGCTGAAGGGTTTGCGGGAGCTGCGCTCGCACCCGTAGATGGTGCCGCGGGGGCCGCAGTCGGAACTGGCGTAGCAGGCTCTGTATGCTGCGGAACAGCTTGCTTGACAGGTGCTTTGGGCAAAGGTGCCAACACCGTCTTTACCTCAACCATGATGCTCCCTGTCGACTTGCCTTTGTTATCCTTCAGTCCTTGAGTTATTTGTTTTGCATTCGTACTGCTTTCTTGAAACAGCGCATCCGTCAGCACTATATCAGTGATGCCAAGCAGGTCGCTGCCGACGGTATCGTCATCTTTCACTGTCAGCTTTACTGTGATTGGAGATGCTGCAGTGGTGCCTGCTGGCATGTTGTATGTTGCTGTGTAGTCCCACACGGGGTTCAGGTTCCCGTCGATGACGGGCGTTTTCTGCTGTGGCTGCGAGGGGAAGTCGATAATGCAGAAGGGGTCGGAGAGCCCGATGCCATCCTTGTCGGGGAGTCCCTGTGCAGAGAGGATCTTGAGGGTGATGGATGTGATGGTGCGTGGCTGTGAGGATTGGGGCTGCACGACATCCTCCGCCGTTGTCATCGTTGGGGGTGCCACATGGCTAGACACAATGTTCTCTCTGCTGCGTGCGGGGGGGTCTGGGGTGCTCATCATTTGTTTGCTGACGGAGCCCGTTGAGGCTCTGCTGGAGCGCCCCTCTACCAAGACGATTGGGAACCCGTCGCTCACAGCCACGCGGCAGTCCTCCACCAACGTGCTCAGCCTGGAGAGGCCCTCGTCACCCTTCACTTCGATCTTCTTCCCGTCCACCACCGCCCAGAACCGCCCCCCAACAACACCGAAGGTCTGCTTCGCTTCGTTCTCTAGACTCTTGAAGTCACTCGCATCCGTGATGGCACTTTCACGATTGTGCTCGATGCATATTATAGGCATTACTGTGTCTCTAGCACGGCATCCTGAGTGGTATCATGTGGCGAAGGCAACCATGCACTGCAGAGGGTGTAGAAAGGTCATATGGGAAAAGGAACGAAGAAAGAACAAATATGAACAGGGGGAGGGGGAAATGAAAAGTGCAACAGGAACGCCGTTGGCTTCCTCTTTCATTAACACATCCTATCCTTTTTGCAGAGCTGTCTGCACCTTCGGCCTGCCATACTCAAGGGTGCAGGCTGTGCCTCAGCATGGTATGGCCTCGTACACCAGTTAAACGGCCCACTTATTTCCTACCCGGTTGGATGGTTTTGTAAATCATCGAGAGCAGCAGCAACTGTTGTGTATAAGTATATGAAGTATGAACAAGCACATCGCATACCAGCAGCCCACACCCAACTACTATGGACTGGAATTTACAAACAGTGTTCTGCAATTTACGTAAAAAGAGAGTAAAAGACACAGCATACCTTCCCCCCTTTGGGGCTGCTGTTCATAGTCTCTTCTAGTACTGCTCGCATATTGGCCCTTCCTGAGTGGCATTCAGTAGTCAGAAAGGAGAATAGGAAGAACAGTATGGGAGAACTGGGGGAGGTGATATGAGAAAGACCGCCACACAACGACAAAGACAAACACGTAACTGGTTGGCGGTTACAATTTAGAGAAAGATATAATCGAGGTGCATGAGTGCAGAGGACGCGTGTGTTTCTTCTTCTTTTTTTTTTTATAGGTCGCATCTTTTTTCGTGCTTTCCTCGAGTGTTTGCGAGCAAAAATTAAAAAAAGAAAAAAAAAAGAAAGAAAAAAAAAAAGAAAAAAAAGAGAGAGAGAGAGAGACATTCACATTTAAAAAAGGAGGCGATATCCGATATTATTTCCAACAACTAACTAAGGACTTTTTTTTTTCTTGTTTCCAGCCAGAAAATCACCTGACGCTGGACGACTTTTTCTTCTTTTTTCATTTATATTTCCACGCTGAGGCTCCAGTATTTCATTAAAAAAATGAAAGCCCGCGAGAACAAGGAGGTCCCAGTGTTTTAGATAATAAATGTCTTGCCCCCCCCGTTTTTTCCCATATATTTATCGTTCATAAAAGAGTTTGAAACTTTTTTTTAAAACGAACAACAAATACCTAAGTCATAAAAGAACCACTTTTTATTAGTGAAAAACAACGTTGGGGATGGAATAAATATCGGTTTCCCCCCTTTTTTTCTCTTTTTTTTTCCCCCTTTCCCCCCATAGCAAGAAAGAGGGGTTGTGAAAAAGAAAGAAAAAAAGCACAGAGAAAATTCAATAATGATGAGAACCCAAGTAAGGCCCTTCAGTGTGCAACTCTGCAGATTTCCCTATTCTCTGGTTAAGCCAGGTGTTCATCGGTGGACCCTTCGAGAAGCAGCCCTGGTCCAGAAGCACATCGTCGCTGCCGGTCAGCTGGATGTAATAGAAGTACTGCGTTCTGCCGTTATGTTCAGCAAGGCATCCATAGGTGTTGTGGTGTCTTTGAGAGAGGTTCTTGATCTGGGAGTAGGGGTACGTGCGCTTCCTTGCCATGCATGAGCAGAAGCAGCAGCAGATGGGAGTTGTCCACACTGAGAGCAGTTTTTGATTATCATCGAACTGGAAGTGCATGTCATTCCGTGTCCTTGTGTGTATGTTTCCGTTCTTCTTCCAGGCTGCCTCTATCTTTGACATGGGGTACATGCTTGTGATACCCCTCATAGCCTCCTCGAGGAAGGTCGTGGTGAACTTGTCAAGCCACTGCAGAGCCTCCTTGTTGTTGGGGTACTTCGTGCTTAACGCTTTGTACAGGTTGCTGTGCTGCCCTGCGAACAGCATGCCTGCCTGGTACGCATCCTCCTCGCTCTGCACAGTGTCGTAGAATCCCTGCAGGTGCGCCACCAGCCAGTACAAGTCCCCCTCCTCTCCACTCGGATACGCCACCACCTTGTCCTGCCCCATGCTGTACACACGCCACCCGTCATACTTGGTGCCTGGTGCCACCAGCTTCCCATCGCTTGCATGGATTCCGTCATTTCGCAGCGTCTTTGTCACCACTTGCTTCATATCCTTCTGGCTTGCCTCAACCCTGGATCCATCTACAGTCACATTGTAGGTGCTCCTGCCAGTGCGCTCCTCGATTGTACACGTCTCCCATTTGTTCTTGCTCGTGAAGAGCAGCGCGTCACCACCCAAGGGAAACGACATAAGACTGAGGTGCTTGGAATAAAGATGGGCGTAAAAATGAAGTAGGGGGGAGAGGGGGGGAGAAATGTACTAGATAAATACAAGGTATAACTACTGTCGTTCTGTTTTCTCACTTCTTTCCCTTCTTCGGTGTCGGTGGTGGTGGTGAATCCTCTTCCTTGTCCTCGGGGTTGACCTCCACCCGGAGGAACACAGTGGTGGTGGGCAAGGCGGCATGCTGGGGGGGCTTGGGGGGTTCCTCTTTGGGTGGAGCGGTTGGGACTGACGGGCGTTTGGAGGCCGAGTTTGTGATGCTCTTCCTAATGGACGAGGAGCGCTTGGGGGACAGAGAGGTTGGTATGGCAGTGATAGCACATGCACCGGCTATTGCCGTGATGAGAGTTTGTGCTTTACACTTTTCAAGGTATTTTGCGTGGTAGAGGAGGGTGTTGTGTTGGAGGGAGAGCTCCTGCTGGAACACGCTCTGCGTGCGGCCTGACCAGTCATCTGCAGCCTTAGCAGAGACCAGCGCCTGGCTGAACTCTGTGTTTACAACACCCAGCAATTGATCTGTTTCCCCATCTACCTCATGTACCTCAATGGTGTGCACCTTAAGCAGCCACGTCGCCAGGTCCTTATCGCACACCACCTTCATGTCGATTCTCTCCCCGACGCTGACTGTCGTCCCCTTCACCTCTATCGCCCCAGTCTTAAAACCCCCATATGTACAGTTGTTGTAGAGATAGATAGACCGCTGGTTTTGTGGCTCTTCCTGCACCTGCTGTGCTTGGACGGGTGCTTTTTTACCTTTCGCAGGTGCTGCCACAGGCGGGGCTTCCTCTTTCTGATCGGGTTCCTTTTCGATGAGTCCTTCTATCTTCTCAATGTGTATCCGTATGTGAATCGGAGGGGTCTCCTTTTCAGCATCCTTGCCCACCTCACGATCTGCTTGGTCTTCCTCCCCCTTCCGTTCCTCCTGTTCCCCTACTTCTGCCCCATCCTTTACCACTACTTCTTTTTTCTCTTCTCCAAACACCTCACCGGTGAATTGCATCCTTCCTACAAAGTTCCTCTCTTCAGGTGTGATGGGTATGTCGTCGAGGACGCTCAGCCCGAGCAAGCTGTCCTTGATGACCATCTGTCTGTAGTAGGGCAGCAGAGTGAAGGGGTTGCCCTTCAGCACGACCTTTTGCAGCTGCTTGAGGACGTGTAGCAGCCTTTGGATCTCATCGATGTCGCAAAGGAGGTTGTGGGAAATGTCAAGCGAGCGGAGGATCCCCGCGTCCTGCAGACCCTTCACGTTGGTCAGTTTGTTGTACGCCAGCCCTAGATGGATGAGATTCGACGGGAGGCCGGTAGGGTGGATGAGGTTCACCTGGTTCCCACACATGTGCAGCACAGACAGATTGTGCGGCATGTTCTCCAGCACTTTGATCTGATTCCCCGACAAGGACATCTCGAGGAGGTTGGGGTACTTGCTTGCAGTGGAGTTCACAACTTTGGATATCCTCCGCTTGCTGAGCTGCAGCCGTTCCAAGCGTGACTCGATGGCAGCAGGCGAAATGGCTAGCCGTTGCGAGGCCTCTTCACTCCGCAGCAGTCTGTACTTCGTGTTTTCGTTGTCGTCATGAACGCCGTGTGGGTAGCTGCTCCTCACTTCGAGCAGTTTGGTGTAGCTCCTGAGCGTGTTGGAGTAGTCAATAAGATCCTTGCGGAGAGCCCTGATGGTGCTCGGGTCCGTCCAGAGAGAGGGGATATCGTCAGAGGTGGCCGTATGCGTGGTGAGGAATTGCTTGAGTTTCATAATTTCTTTTTGAGTAGTGAGGTCGGTGATCTTAGCACGGCTGGAACGGGAGCGCACGCCTGCCTCGAGGTCGGCTTCTGACGTGATTCTTGCAAGGTCTATGCCCCTGATGGAGAGTTCAGTGTGGTGGTGCATCCGCCGCTTGAGCTCTGCAATGGCATGGGCCATGGGCGTCTCGTGGCTGATGCTCTTCGCGAAGTCAAGTAACCTCTGCGGGTCGAAGACACCATATGACAGGGGGACCTCCTCCACAGCCTGCTTGCTGCACATCTTTCCCTCCACAAGACGCTTCACATCTCCTACGTTGAACCCTGTTGTGCTCTGGAAGCACTCCCACACACAGTCCTCCACACCCACTTCACGGCTGTCCCCGTAGCGCACCTTATCTCGAAACTTCTCTGCCCATGGCTCGCCTTCTTTCGAAGGTCCTTCCAAAAGTGCCATCCCCCACCCCACCCTCTGAAAGGCTTTCGTCCTTGCTGTTTTGCAAAACATGAAAATAAATAAGAAGAAGAAAAGAATAAAAAAGAGAAAAAGAAAAGAAAAGATAAGAAAAACAGGGCTTTTTAATAAGAAGGGTTGAAGCTTTTGGTGGGGGGGGGGGCAGTGACCAAGAGAATGAGGAGCCTTTTACTGTTGAGCCGAGGATGGTTGAGAGCAGTGACAAGAGAAGGAGGGTGCGTTTCTTTTTTTTGGGGGGGGTTAAACAAAGGAGAAAAAAAACAATAAGGGGTAAAAAAAAAAAAAGAAGTCATCAAAAAAATAAGAAGAAAAATCAAAGAACTGTCAATATCCCCACCCTGCCCCCCTCTCTTTCTTTGTTTCCTCTGCTGGATCTATCCTTTTTTTTTCCCCGTATTGAAAGCAATGCACAACAGGCATTTCTTTTTTTGTGTCCGCTTCGGTCTCAGCATTGCAACACAGCAATATAAGTTAAAAAAAAACCCTTTTATTTATTTATAAAACTATTGAAAATGGCGGGGTAGGTTGCTGCCAGCATTGTGCCCCCCCCCCCCCCCCCCCCCCTCCTATGCATCATGTAGACACCCAGTCAGGAATGTTTGAGAATGACACAACACCTTCTCCAGGTCGTAGTCCCTCCACCCCAGAGTCCTCTACACTTTTTTTTGGTCCTTTCTCTGTTTCTTTGAACAGGCAGTGGGGTAGAAGGTGAGAGGGGTGGCAAGGAAGAATAATAAGAAAGGGGGGGGGGGGTTTAATGGAACGGGGATGAAAGTAAGGGATGGGCAAAATATAAAAACTAAATAGTGGGGGGAAAAGAAAAAGAAAAAAATCTAATTTAAAGAATCCTTTTCTTTTGCCCCCCTTTTGCGATAATCAAGCCAAAAGGGACAATAAAGATAAGGGAGGGGGGGGGGGGGGGTGTTCATGTCTTCATTCTTATTATTTCCTTTACCTTAAAAAAAAATTATGTCGTTAAAGAAACATTTCAAAGGGTGTAGATTTAAGTAATTCCTTTAAGGGGCAGGGACCGAGTGGGATTGGTGGGGGGTATTTTTTTTCTTTTTCTAATTACCTCTCTTTTTTTTTACACTACCTACCCTTACCTCTCGGTTAAAAAAGGATAACAGTAAAGGGAACATTCTCAGGCAGGAATATCCTGGGCAGCAGAAAAGAAAAGTGGGTTCTTTCTTTTTTTTTTCCTTCCCGCCCTATTTATATTCCCTTTATTACAAGCCTTTTTTTTTACTTCCTCGCAAAAAAAAACGAAAAAAGGAGGGGTTACGGAAAGGCAACACCTTCCTCTTCTTTTTTTTCCACCACCTTTTGCGACTCGGTCTACAAAGACTCCACCCCCTTACTTCTTCTTTTGTTCTTTTCAAAAAAAAAAAGTGTGGATTTTGGTTTTTTTTTTTTTTCTTTTTTAGTTCACATGCATCTGTCTATCATGCTTGGTAGGAGTAGTCAGCCTGTGTAGGGATGTGATTTGATTTTAGTGGAGAAATGAAGTTTATGACAACCGACGGCAGAAACCAATAACGGTAATGCCAACTAGTGCCACCCCCCCCCCCCCCCCCCCCGTCCAAAAGCGAGAAAGAAAACAGGGGGAACGGGGGGAAATACCTTATTGTGCATGATCAGTTCATTGTTGACGAAATAGAAAGAGTCAGATTTTGTTTCGAACGGATGCTTCATTATATCTTCTTGCTCATCTGTTTTTTTTTTTTTTTTTTTGTTTTTTTGTTTTTTTTTTCAATTCTCAAACCTGCAGTGAGCCTAGGCATATCGTATATTGCCTCCCAGGAGTTGGTGGAGTTGGGAATGCAGAACCCGAAATTGAAATCAAAGGACTTAACCAACCTGTCACGGAAGTAGTGACGCTCTATCATCCTGAAGTTGGGGACGGGTTTGGGACCCACTGTGAAGACAAGCTTCGTGCCCACAGTCCGGAACTTCAAAAAGTCGGCTGGGAAATCATACTGAATGGTCCGTGCAGCTGTTTCGTCTGTTGCAGACGGCGTCGGCACCTCATCCTCTCCCCGCTCCACCTGGAACAGAACCTGCCCGCTCTCGATATCCCTGATCTTGAAAGACATGAACTCTATCCCAAACCTGTTCGCTGCCAATGAGCACAGGAACCCATCTGTCGGCCCGTTAAATTTCAAGACCTGCTCCGGTGTCATTGTGGGGTTATCTAGGTCCTCCTGTGGATTAGGGGTTTTTTTTTCTCTTTTTAGTTCTTTTTTTTTTCTGTACCTGTGTCAATGTCTTTGCGGATATCATTGTTCCCCTTTTTTTTCTTCTTGTATTTTAAGTTTCACTCCCCCCCCCTTTTTTTCCTCTGCGTGTTGTAAGGAGGGGGCGGGGGTTATTTCGAAAGAAACAAAGGAATAAAAAGATCCCACAGTTATCACCATTTTTTTTTTTTCTTTCTTCTTCTTTATCTTCTGCTTGTTCATTTTTTTTGTTCGTCTTCAGCTGCTGCTGCTACTGGTACTAGTGCTCGATCGCCTTGATCTCTTTTTGTGCTTCTTTTCCTTTTTCTCCCTTTTTTTCTCCTTTTTCCTCTTCTTCTTCTCTTTCTTTTCCAGTTTTTTCAGGCGTTTCTTCTCAGCAGCAAGGACCTTGCCCCTCGCCAGCTTCGAGTAGTTAATACCATCTACAATGCTGTCCTGCACCTCGTGCTCCTTCTGCCTCTGCCCATCAGCCTCCTCCTCAACTGTCCCTTTGATCGAGTGGTGTGACTGTTCGTAAGTCTCGCGCTTGCCCAGTGCGTCTGGGGTGATCCCAGTGTTTTCAATGTACTGAGTTGTTGCTTTCTTAACGCGATGGTTCAGTCCCAGCCCCACAGAGTGTGTCTCTGCCCCCGATGTGTCCCTCTTCAAGAGCTCTGCTTCTTCGCGTTCCGTGAGCTCTGTCTTCTTCCTCTGTGTGATGGTTGGAAGTGCGCATGTGGCATACCTTTATCGCCTTGAGCCCGAGCGCCTCCCTCATCATCTCTTCCTCTTGCTGCTTGATGTCACTGACATTGTTTTTCCCTGCCCGCTCCCTCTTCGCTCCCGCACCACTGTACCACAAGTTCTCGCACGCTTGAGATCTCCCCAGGTAGAACTCACCAATAGCCGCACTCCTGTCACCCCTCAGCTGGTCCCATGAGAACTCCCCCGCGCCACCCCTCACACGGTCCTTGTTCTTATAGGTCGTGTCGCAGCCATTTTTGTGTGACATAGATCCTGAGCTGAGCTGACTGGAGCGTGCCAGCGACAAGTGCTCTGAAGAAAACTTATGACGATATCTCAAAAGGGACGGAAACTTACAGCAGTTCCAGTGTCTGCCAATGCGGAATACAGTACAAGCCGATCCCTCTAGCAAAAGAGGGAAGGTGAGGGAATGGGCATTTTTTTCTTTTTATGTTAGTTTGTAAAAACTAACTTACTGCGCTGCCAGTACACTCTCTACGTGCTTTGGGGCTACTACTGACCCTGTGAGGTTCACCCTTGGCTGGACTTTGCTATACTTCGCTCCGAGCTTCCTTTTGGTCAGCTCTGCCATACGTTTCTCAATACTGGACAGGGTGCTCTTCACGGGGTTCAGTTTCTTTCTGCCATGCTGGTTAATGGGCGGTAGCGGCGGGACACTCGTGGCTGCAAGGTGCTGCGGGTACAGTCTTGGGGGATCATCTACAAACAGCCCTGAGCGCCCGATGACCCGTGTGCCCTTGCCCAGAATGGTGTGCGGTGATGACTTGGGGGGTTCCTGCATCTTCTTCTGCTTCTTCTTTGTCATGTTCTGGGTGCCATCTGTTTTCTCCTTTCCATCTTCTTTTGTCGCATTGACTACATTCTCACCCGATGTTTCACCCTCGTTGTACAGCCCAGGGTTGACGCCCTTCTCCTTCAGCTCCAGGTAATACTTCACCTTGTCATTGGCAACCTTGCACTTGGCCGTTGAAGCTCTTCGCGTGGCGGGCGACCTTAGCAAGTCAGTGGGTCTGCGGTACCTTGGCAGGGGTAGAGACTTGGTTGTCATCTCCTTCTCGAGAAGTGCGTTGTAGTCGTAGCCCAGTTTGAGCCGTACCTTTGTTGCGGGCTGGTCACTGCCGTGGAACATGTTGTGGAAGTCGTTGAATTTGAGAGAGCCTTGCACAGAATCGGTGTCAAGCAGGCCCTGCAACTGTATTGTGAGATCGAACTCTTCGCAGGTGCGTAGCAGGGCGGTGGGGTCGACGTCGGCTTTGGTTGCCGCATCACCGCCGACAGCGGCGAAGGCACGGATGGTGTCGATGTCGGGGGGCTCTGGTATCAGAAGGCGTGCTTTCATGTACTGCACAAACCGCAGGATTCCCTCAAAGTCTAGCCGCCCTTCATTCTCCTCGAGTGCCTTCCGCACGTCGTCTGAGCCTGGCTGAAGCCCTATGTCAGAGCAGATGTCCTGCAGCTCGAAGTTGCTCTCCACCCATCGCTTCTCCCCCATCACCTTCGAGTATGCAACACGTGCCGTCTGCCATTCCGTTGCAGCTGTGAGGGGTAAAAATCTTTTTCTGAGCACATACTCAAATGGCTGTTCACCATCCACAACGGTGCTGTTGGCAGCCCGCCCCCCCTGGTGGTGTGTTGGGTGAGTTAACTAAATTCAATAAATGAACCAAAAAAAATGGAAAATAAAAAACTTCAATATGGTGGTGGTGGGAATTGGTGGAAAAAAACGAAAGAATAGTGGGAGGAAGAACAAAAAAAAAAAAAGAAAGAAAGGGGGGAACAGAAATAGGGGGGACAATTTTCAAAGGGATGAAAAACAACCACGTGTTCAGACGCTGTCAACATGCGGACTTCTTTTTTATCTTTTTTTATTTTTCTTTTTGAATGCGTAACCAAAAGGTTTGGATGAACTTGAAACACACAGGTTTAGAATTGAAATAGTTAAATAGAAGATGTTTTTCTTTTTTTTTTTCTCGCAATAGGGTAGAGGATTAAAGGGAGCTTTCTTCGCACAGAAAAAAAAGATCACTGCTACTTACATTAACCCCACGGAATCCAAGAAATTTAATACGTTCCTCAGACACCGCAAGAGGGAGAAGGAATACTCAGCAGGCTGCAGAGCATCGTAACAGCGAAATCACAATAAAATAAACAAAAATAGCTTGTTGGGTGCTAGCTCCCATCGGCTTTTTTTTTTTTTTTTTTTTTTTTTTTTTTTGCATGGGTAAAAGAAAAAGGCCAGCGTTCAGAAAAAGTATTTTCTCTTCGCACCATTGCTTTTCTTCATCACGGGATTATGATGGCCATACGATAGGATTGGGAGGAAAGAACAGAAACAACTATCATCATTGGTGTGCCCGAAAAAGAAAATTCTAAGCAAAGAAAACCTCGTCGAAGTCACACCAGTCGGGAGTGGTCCCTGTGAGGTTGGCGATGGTAGGCCTTGTGAAGTAGTTCAGCCCACCAAGACGGGAGCCCATCGCGATGAAGGGAAGGGTGTCCACAGTGCGGGCCTTCAACACCTCGTAGTAGTAGTCGTCCATCCAGTCAGCCTGTCCGAGCTGAAGCCAGTCGGGCTTCATGAGGGGATGCGTCGCCACGTTGTCAGAGTCGATGAGGAAGGACTGCGAGAGGGATGCCACCCACAAGATGTTCCTCACAGGGTAGGAGGGGTGCGATGTGTTGAAAGGGGCACCAGTGACACCCGTGAACAGGTCGCTAGGGTATTCCTTTGCGTGGAACACCATCCCGAAGTCCTTGATCCCGTCATGCTCGAACGAGAAAGCGTGTGCGTGGAACAGGTCGTACTTCGTGAACTCCACATTGTGCCCGTGCTCCCACATGCAGAACTTGATGTTCCAGAAGGCCTTCCTGAAGTAGTTGTTCAGGGCACGGTCGGGGAAACGCCATGTGAAGTTGGCGTTGCCGTCTGTGCCCCAGGAGACAAGTGCGGGAGGCACGTCGCCAGTCACATTCACACGTCCCTCGTCACCCCCAAACCCGTGGGCCAGGTCCTCCATGAAGTCCTCCTGGGACATACCTCCATGTCTCCACCACCTGTGGTGGAACCCAGAGTATTTCCTTGGGAGCCTGATGGGTCTGCAGGGGTAGGTCCAGTCGTCGGCGGTACCGTTCAACACCTTGTCGATGAGGGCCTGGGCAGTCTCAGCTTGAGTCAGGGTTTGGGCACTGCCCATGGCGATCGCAGTGGCAAGGAGCGTGAAGCGCAACATTGTGTTTATGATTTAAGGGAATTAAAAACCTGCAGTGGTGTGTGAGGTGTGCAGGTGGATATTGGGGAGAGGGGGGATTTGCCATTCTTAAGAAAAAAGAGATTCCGTTTTCATGAGACGTACAGCAGAACAGCAAGTGCACCGCAGATGTGTCAGAAAAACATCATGGCTGGAAAACTTGGGGTGGGTGAAGAGGGTGGCCAACTCAAAAAATATTATCCTTGTTGTCGGCATAAGTTGCATAAGGTATAATCATTTTTCTTTTTTTGAAAATAACTTGTGACTAAAAAGAAAAAAATCGCGCGGAAAAAGGTGGGAAACAGAAAACGGGGAAATGCCTTTCGTCCTTCCGCATCAAGCAAACGACGACAACAATTAAAAAGAAGGGGGGAGGAGGGAAGAGCACTGAGAAATGTGAGGATGGGTTGGATTTTACTTTTGAGAGCTTTTAAATTTGCAGGGTAAAGGAACAAGCCTTACTTGCCAACATCACAGGGTACCTCCTCCATGACATCGGGTTCTCCATCAGATGTAACAGACTACGTAGAAACAGAGTTCTTATGAATAATGAGGATATCTCCAGTAAATACTGCTACAACTGCCCCCTTCTCCGTTTGAAGGGGGAAACAAAAATAAAATGGGGGGCAGGGGGATCGCACTTGAGAGAATAACAGAGGAGGGGGAAACCAGGGGGGGGGGGGGGGGTCAGAAATAAAACGGGGAGGCAGGGGACTTGGATAAATGTGAGGGTAGACATTCAACCACAAGATCCCCTTGCTGTTACGTAGAACGGAGTAATTGGCAGACATGATCCTCGACAACGGAACTGTAACAAGGAGGCATGGGGTTTAATCTCACCCCTTCCTCTATGGTGTGCCATTGCCTCCCTCAATAGAAGGAGAAGGATCTTTATACTAAACTACCCAAGTTCTATCAAACGGAAATGCTTGTGAGGGGACGAAAGTAGGGATGTTGGAACTAAGATTTTCTAAGCAAAGAAAACCTCGTCGAAGTCACACCAGTCGGGAGTGGTCCCTGTGAGGTTGGCGATGGTAGGCCTTGTGAAGTAGTTCAGCCCACCAAGACGGGAGCCCATCGCGATGAAGGGAAGGGTGTCCACAGTGCGGGCCTTCAACACCTCGTAGTAGTAGTCGTCCATCCAGTCAGCCTGTCCGAGCTGAAGCCAGTCGGGCTTCATGAGGGGATGCGTCGCCACGTTGTCAGAGTCGATGAGGAAGGACTGCGAGAGGGATGCCACCCACAAGATGTTCCTCACAGGGTAGGAGGGGTGCGATGTGTTGAAAGGGGCACCAGTGACACCCGTGAACAGGTCGCTAGGGTATTCCTTTGCGTGGAACACCATCCCGAAGTCCTTGATCCCGTCATGCTCGAACGAGAAAGCGTGTGCGTGGAACAGGTCGTACTTCGTGAACTCCACATTGTGCCCGTGCTCCCACATGCAGAACTTGATGTTCCAGAAGGCCTTCCTGAAGTAGTTGTTCAGGGCACGGTCGGGGAAACGCCATGTGAAGTTGGCGTTGCCGTCTGTGCCCCAGGAGACAAGTGCGGGAGGCACGTCGCCAGTCACATTCACACGTCCCTCGTCACCCCCAAACCCGTGGGCCAGGTCCTCCATGAAGTCCTCCTGGGACATACCTCCATGTCTCCACCACCTGTGGTGGAACCCAGAGTATTTCCTTGGGAGCCTGATGGGTCTGCAGGGGTAGGTCCAGTCGTCGGCGGTACCGTTCAACACCTTGTCGATGAGGGCCTGGGCAGTCTCAGCTTGAGTCAGGGTTTGGGCACTGCCCATGGCGATCGCAGTGGCAAGGAGCGTGAAGCGCAACATTGTGTTTATGATTTAAGGGAATTAAAAACCTGCAGTGGTGTGTGAGGTGTGCAGGTGGATATTGGGGAGAGGGGGGATTTGCCATTCTTAAGAAAAAAGAGATTCCGTTTTCATGAGACGTACAGCAGAACAGCAAGTGCACCGCAGATGTGTCAGAAAAACATCATGGCTGGAAAACTTGGGGTGGGTGAAGAGGGTGGCCAACTCAAAAAATATTATCCTTGTTGTCGGCATAAGTTGCATAAGGTATAATCATTTTTCTTTTTTTGAAAATAACTTGTGACTAAAAAGAAAAAAATCGCGCGGAAAAAGGTGGGAAACAGAAAACGGGGAAATGCCTTTCGTCCTTCCGCATCAAGCAAACGACGACAACAATTAAAAAGAAGGGGGGAGGAGGGAAGAGCACTGAGAAATGTGAGGATGGGTTGGATTTTACTTTTGAGAGCTTTTAAATTTGCAGGGTAAAGGAACAAGCCTTACTTGCCAACATCACAGGGTACCTCCTCCATGACATCGGGTTCTCCATCAGATGTAACAGACTACGTAGAAACAGAGTTCTTATGAATAATGAGGATATCTCCAGTAAATACTGCTACAACTGCCCCCTTCTCCGTTTGAAGGGGGAAACAAAAATAAAATGGGGGGCAGGGGGATCGCACTTGAGAGAATAACAGAGGAGGGGGAAACCAGGGGGGGGGGGGGGGGTCAGAAATAAAACGGGGAGGCAGGGGACTTGGATAAATGTGAGGGTAGACATTCAACCACAAGATCCCCTTGCTGTTACGTAGAACGGAGTAATTGGCAGACATGATCCTCGACAACGGAACTGTAACAAGGAGGCATGGGGTTTAATCTCACCCCTTCCTCTATGGTGTGCCATTGCCTCCCTCAATAGAAGGAGAAGGATCTTTATACTAAACTACCCAAGTTCTATCAAACGGAAATGCTTGTGAGGGGACGAAAGTAGGGATGTTGGAACTAAGATTTTCTAAGCAAAGAAAACCTCGTCGAAGTCACACCAGTCGGGAGTGGTCCCTGTGAGGTTGGCGATGGTAGGCCTTGTGAAGTAGTTCAGCCCACCAAGACGGGAGCCCATCGCGATGAAGGGAAGGGTGTCCACAGTGCGGGCCTTCAACACCTCGTAGTAGTAGTCGTCCATCCAGTCAGCCTGTCCGAGCTGAAGCCAGTCGGGCTTCATGAGGGGATGCGTCGCCACGTTGTCAGAGTCGATGAGGAAGGACTGCGAGAGGGATGCCACCCACAAGATGTTCCTCACAGGGTAGGAGGGGTGCGATGTGTTGAAAGGGGCACCAGTGACACCCGTGAACAGGTCGCTAGGGTATTCCTTTGCGTGGAACACCATCCCGAAGTCCTTGATCCCGTCATGCTCGAACGAGAAAGCGTGTGCGTGGAACAGGTCGTACTTCGTGAACTCCACATTGTGCCCGTGCTCCCACATGCAGAACTTGATGTTCCAGAAGGCCTTCCTGAAGTAGTTGTTCAGGGCACGGTCGGGGAAACGCCATGTGAAGTTGGCGTTGCCGTCTGTGCCCCAGGAGACAAGTGCGGGAGGCACGTCGCCAGTCACATTCACACGTCCCTCGTCACCCCCAAACCCGTGGGCCAGGTCCTCCATGAAGTCCTCCTGGGACATACCTCCATGTCTCCACCACCTGTGGTGGAACCCAGAGTATTTCCTTGGGAGCCTGATGGGTCTGCAGGGGTAGGTCCAGTCGTCGGCGGTACCGTTCAACACCTTGTCGATGAGGGCCTGGGCAGTCTCAGCTTGAGTCAGGGTTTGGGCACTGCCCATGGCGATCGCAGTGGCAAGGAGCGTGAAGCGCAACATTGTCAGTGGTTTTTTTTTTTTTTTTTTGAAATAGATCTGCAAAGCTGGTTGGCAAGGGGTACAGGTATATAGGTAGATACAAAGCTGTGCCAATATAAAAAGTGGTCTTCGCACATAGAAAGAGAGCATAGCTGGTGACTATGCCTGCGACTTCATAGTATTTTCACACCCAATAACAACGAGTCAAATGTAATATGTTTTGTCTTTTTTTTCGGGTGTGAGATTGAATGGGTAGCGATGGGAGGAAGCGGTGGTTGGTTAATACGGACAGAGAAAAGGATATTCAAATCTCTGCTTAGCTGACGATGGAGTAAGCCAGCTTCAAGAAGTCACAATGAGGCCTTGAAAAAGAAAGAGGAAAGCTAAAGAGTGCCGCTGTAGTAGCAAGGCAGTCGCAGCCGCATTTCTCCTGATTCCTTCAAGAAAAAAGAGGTTAGATAACAGAATAGATAAAAAGAAAATAGATCGCATTTTTAGGTTTATTCTTTCTCAGAGAGGGATAATGCGAAGACTAGTAATCAACATGCGGTGGTAGAACAACCGAATAATTAACTAGCTTGCAACAGACAATTGCAAAAGATAAGGAGACGATGATGTCTCACTCAAACAAAAAAGTGAGAAAAGAAATTTATTTGTTACGCGAATGGTCCGAACTTCTCCTCTCGAATCACTACAACGCGCTGCCTTTAGAAGCTTAGGCGAAGAAGACTTCGTCAAATTTGCACCCCGCCTCCGCGTCCCCCGTGAGGTTGGCGATGGTGTGCCTTGTGAAGTAGTTCAGCCCACCAAGACGGGAGCCCATCGCGATGAAGGGAAGGGTGTCCACAGTGCGGGCCTTCAACACCTCGTAGTAGTAGTCGTCCATCCAGTCAGCCTGTCCGAGCTGAAGCCAGTCGGGCTTCATGAGGGGATGCGTCGCCACGTTGTCAGAGTCGATGAGGAAGGACTGCGAGAGGGATGCCACCCACAAGATGTTCCTCACAGGGTAGGAGGGGTGCGATGTGTTGAAAGGGGCACCAGTGACACCCGTGAACAGGTCGCTAGGGTATTCCTTTGCGTGGAACACCATCCCGAAGTCCTTGATCCCGTCATGCTCGAACGAGAAAGCGTGTGCGTGGAACAGGTCGTACTTCGTGAACTCAGTATCGAAGTCGTACTCCCACATGCAGAATTTGATGTTCCAAAATACCTTCTTGAAGTAGTTGTTCAGGGCACGGTCGGGGAAACGCCATGTGAAGTTGGCGTTGCCGTCTGTGCCCCAGGAGACAAGTGCGGGAGGCACATCGCCAGTCACATTCACACGTCCCTCGTCACCCCCAAACCCGTGGGCCAGGTCCTCCATGAAGTCCTCCTGGGACATACCTCCCTCTTTCCACCACTTGTGCTTATAACCAGAATCCTTCATAGGGAGCCTGATGGGTCTGCAAGGGTAGGTCCAGTCGTCGGCGGTCCCATTCAACACCTTGTCGATGAGGGCCTGGGCAGTCTCAGCTTGAGTCAGGGTTTGGGCACTGCCCATGGCGATCGCAGTGGCAAGGAGCGTGAAGCGCAACATATATTTTAAAGATAGCGAAACCTGTTGGTGCTGTAAGCAAATAAATAGAATGGTAAATATGAAGTAGGTGGATAAGCAATGCTAAAGGGATAAATAGAAACTACTCAGCCTCTTGGACTGCCCTGCCCCTATTATTTGCCAGACCAGTTGGCAAGGTCTGCCATGTCCACCGCCGGTCTGGTGTACCCATTTTACCAGACTGACCAGACTGACCAGACTCGAAAATTTTCTGCAATTTTTGACACACCTGCAAAAAATTTTTTTCCGAATATTTTTGGACAATGATTTTACCCATTGCTGCGCAAACTGTGCCCAGCTGGACCCCAGTTCCCCCAGCAGTTCGTGGGTCTGTCCGAGCATCCTGCAAGGGCCGAGGGGGTTCCCGCCCTGGGCAGCTTCCTTGTACTTGTCCCTGCACGTCTTAACGAGTGCCCTAGACCCTTTGTCGCTTTGCATCATTCGCACAAACGTCGTGATTCTGCAGTATGCGGCTGCTGAGTAAGGGTCCAGCCTGTGACCTTTGAAAGCCACCCCAAGGAGGGCTCCTGACAAGCGAGTTGGGTTGTGTGGGCCCCATATGCAAGAGGTAATCTTCTTCCTGAGGGAGTCCAGAAGCGAGTCCATGGGCGGTGTGTAGAGCACTCCATAGAGTGCCGCTGGGAGGATGCAGTCCTCTATCAGTAGAGCCTTACGCGATCTCGTGATGTGGGTTACTGCGAGCCTGTCGACCACATCCAGCGCTGTGGTGAACTTGGTGTTCTTCGTTCTGGTGGGCTGCAAGCACACTGTGCACCCCAGCATAGTGATGCTTTTCACTGTCCCAAATATGGTGTCCCTCATTGCCAGCTTGCCTCTGTACCCCTTCTTGGTGCTAAAAACTTTAGTTTTCCCTGGGTGTACTGACATGTTTGTCAGGTGGCAGAGCTGTCCAGCAGGAGAATGGAACTCTGGACCACCCTCTCCAAGATCCTAGAGAAGAGGTATAGGTCATCTGTGTCAGTGTTGGGTCATTCCCTTGAGGGAATTTGAGGGAATCCAGGGGAACAGAGGGAAGGACTCATGGGACTCATGGGACTCTCCCCAACACTGTCATTATTTTTGATAGTTTTGCAACTTTTTTTTTTTCTTTTTTTTTTTTTTTCCCTTTGGAAAATGGGGAAAAAAAAAGAGAAAAAAATCCTTGATTTTTTTTTTGACATACATGATGTGTTTACTTTTTTTTTTTCCCTTCTTTTTTTTCTTGTCTTCTCACATTTTTTCGCACACCTAAGCCAAGCTGTTGTTTCTGCTTTCCACATCAAATGTTGTATTTGGATGTAATAGAAAAGGGGGGAAATAATAAATAATATGTACAAGAGGAGGGTATGTTTATACAACCTGTGTAAACAGATCGGTTCCTTGCTTTCAGCACCATGCCCCTAATGTGCAATGTACAGCTCAACCCCTGCATCGCACTGCCTGTTTGTTGCACATATTTTCATGTTATCCCCCCCCCCCCACCTGAAAATAATAGAAAGGAGATAAATATATGAGTTAAAGGAGGCCGGTGTTGGCAGCACCCTGCACAAGAACTGTCTACTTGATTACAGGGGGGCGCACCACAGCCGAGTTGTAGCTTCTTCTGCGTTCTGTGTCGTTTCCTTAATCACCACGGCCAGGATGTAGCTTCTTCTGCATTCCACATCATGCCCTTAATCACTGCAGCCAGGTTGTAACTTCTTGCATTCCGTGTCATTTCCTTAACCACCATGGCCGGGTTGTAGCTTCTTCTGTGTTCTGCATTGTGTCCTTAATCACCGCAGCCGAGTTGTAGCTTTTTGTGTTCCGTGTCATTTCCTTAATCACGATGGCTGGACGGCCAGGTTGTAGCTTCTTCTGCGTTCTGTGTCGTGTCCTTAATGTGTGTGGTGTTCAGCTCAACCCCAGCCAGGGCGCCCCAGGTAACTAAGATTCTGCACTTGTGTGGTTTGCTCAGTGATGACAGATGAGGAGGTCAACAGTGAACAACACATCTGATGTTTTTTTTTATATTTTCATGTTATCCCCACCACCTGAAAAAGAAGATAAAAGTTTTTTTTTTTTTTTTTTTTTTTTTTTTTTTTTTTTTTTTTTTTTTTTTTTTTTTTTTTTTTTTTTTTTTACCAACAGTCAGCACCCCCATGCACACTGAAATCTTATTGTTTTTTTTTCTTTTTTTTTTTTTTCCTTTTGTATATTGTGCACCAGGAGGTGCACATTGTGACACCTGCTTTTCCCTGTGCAGCATAGTGGTACATGTTATAAAACACGTGCTGTGTTGTGCACTCTGTGTTGCATACATCATGTGTGTCGAAAATTTGCGGTGTTGGGGTGGTTTGTGGGCCAGACCCCTCAGACCACCAGTCTGGCCAACACTGCCCATCCCTTTTTTTACTTTTTTTTTTTTTTTTTTTCTTTTTGCATTGTACTTTTCTTGCAAAGGCCTCTTTTTAATATTTTTTTCAAAGCAGGTCTCCAAACCCCCTGACATTTTTTTTAATTTTTTTTTCTTTTTTTTTTCTTTTTACATAGTCACAACAAGGTAGTATGAGCCTTGCCTCACATCCCACCCAAACCTAGGACCTCTTTTTTTGAACCTTTGAAACCAAAAGTGCCAAAAAAATGCAAGCCCCAGCCTAAATTTGGGCCTTTGTGACACAAAAAACACAAAGAAATTTTTTGGTTCCAAGAGTCCCCTGAGCAGTGATGGGTGAATCTGGTCTGGTCTGGTGTACCCATTTTACCAGACTGACTGGACTGACTGGATCGGCTAGACTGACCAGATCGGCTGGACTGACTGGACTGACCAGACTCAAAAATGCACCGCAATTTTTGACACACCTGCAAACACTTTTTTTTCAAATATTTTTGGACAATGATTTTTTTTTTTTTTTTTTTTTTTTGCCTTTTTTTTTTTTTTTTTTTTTCTTTTTCTTCTTCTTCATACCACAGACATGCACAGCTCCATCAAGCCATTTGCACCTATCTACTCTGGTGCACTGCAGCTGCAGGTATGTACAAATGTCTGGAAATGTTGTATTTGGATGTAATACAACCCAGCTGTGGTGATTGATGCAGAACACAGAAGAAGCTACAACCTGGCCGTGGTGAGAGATATATGAGTTAAAGGACCTGCACAAGACTACTTGATTACAGGGGGTACACCACAGCCGAGTTGTAGCTTCTTCTGCATTCCGTGTCGTGTCCTTAATGTGTGTGGTGTTCAGCTCAACCCCAGCCGGGGCGTCCTGGGTAACCAAGATTCTGCTTGTGCAGGATTGGGTCGTTCCATTCTTCTGCCAAACTGAAAGTCGGAACTTGGCAGAACAGGGAATTCCTTACTTTTTTTTTTGTTTTAACAATATTATTGTCAAGACTAAAACTAGTTGATGGCAGTGTAATGAGCTATTTTATTAGGTAAAATTCCGCTCGTGTGCACAAACAAATGGAGTGTCAAACTAGTTTTTTTCCCCCCCTTTTTTTTTCCTCTTTGCATCATCAAGGTTGAAAGTGGTGACTATATCACCACAACACTGACAGCACAATATTCCGTGTTGTGTCCTTAATGTGTGCAGTGTGCAGCTCAACACCAGCCATGGCCCTGGTAACTAAGATTCTGGGCCTGTGTAGTTTGCTGCCAGTTCATCACCCTGAGCATCTGCAATACGTTCCTCCACTTGGGCACAACCAGTGATGACCAACATGGAGGTCAACAGTGAACAACACATCTGATGTACTTCTTATATTTCCATATTTCTGTGACAGGGGGTGCACCTTGGCTGCTTCTGCATTCTGTGTCGTGTCCTTAATGCATGCAGTGTGTAGCTCAACCCCAGCTGGTTTCTTTTTTTTAGGTGTTCCTGGTCAGTGGCAAGGCACCAAGGATAAAGGTGGATGGGTGGAAGCTGGGTACTGCCAACAAGGTGAAGGTACTAGGGGTGAGGTTATGGATGGATGGCAAAGTGCAGAAGGACAATGAGAGGCAATGGCTCTATTCCACAGGGTGCACCAGAAGAAGGGGACAGTGTGGGAGAGGTGAAAGGCTGGCAGTAGCATACCATGAGGAAGGAAGAACAACACCACTAGGTCCAGTAGACAATATGCTGTGAAGGTGGCTTCCAAAAGTGGGTCTTGGCTGGATGGGGTTCACACAGAAGCTGAAGGAAGGGAAGGAATGTTTCATGCATGAAATGTGGGAGAGGCTGAGGGTGGGATGCTCAAAAAGCATCAAATGGCTAGGGGGAAGTGGTACTGGGGCCTGAGGAGAACAACGGTCATGACAATAGAGCTAGCACTGGACTTCGAGAACAGCACAATGAAGTTGCTGGTTGGGTGAGACCTGACACTAATAGGGAAAAAGGTGAGATGGCTGCATGGCCTGCTGGTGAGGCTGCAGGAAGGCTGGCAGGATGCGTGGATAAGGAGGAAGGTCAGGGGACACAGAGCCATACCAGTAGAGCAGTGGTGCCAGACCAGCAGAGCAATGGTGGAACCACAGCCTGAGGACCATAGGGGGGAGAAAGGTCTTGGGCTGGGACAGAAGACCACTGCACATCTCAGAACAGACAAAGAAGGACCTCCAGAAACTGAGACAGCAGTGGCAGAAGGAGCGGGTGAGTGCCATGAGGGAGTGGGCTCAGCCCAAAAAGGAAAGACTAAAGCCACTGAAGGGAGATAGGGGCAGGTAGAAGAACAAGACAGGACATCCCAGATCAGGGATTTCCTTTTACCTCTTTATTTCTTTTTTCTTCATTTCTCATTGTTGTTGTTGTTGTCTCTCAGTACCTGTGTAACATCTTTTCTTGTAGACATCTGTTTATATGTTTGAACTCTGCAGCAAAAAAAAAAGGGGGATGTGGTGTTGTGGTTGTATCTTGTCTGGTCTGGTCCAGTTCAGTCCAGTCCAGTCTGGTCAGTCTGGTCAGTCTGGCATAATTGGGTCGAAATTCACACCAGATCCAGTCCAGTCTAGTCCTAATTAGGATTCACCCATCACTGCTAGAAGTGACAATAGTTAACTGCCATGCACTTCAAATAACCCTGGCTGCTTTTAAAGAGCTCTAAAGAGTGCTTTCAAGAGAGCCTAATTGATGGGTCCAGCATTGCAAAAACACCACACCTCACCCAACTAGTGGTGCACACACCCCAATAATAGGCACTTCTCTTGGTCTGAGACATCTGAGGGGTCCTGATGCTGCCTTTTTTGTCCCAAGATGCTCAATTTACACCCCCCCATGCACAACCCATTTTGACATGGTCGTTTTTGAGCACCCTATAGCACTCAACTCTTCATCTCCTTTGTATTTTTATTAATTTTTGAACTTTTTTTTTAATTTTCCTGGTCCAAAAAAACCCGTTTTACCTGCAAACAGGGGTTAAATGCTGCCATTTCCCCCCTCAAATTATGAAAAGGAGCAAAAAAGGGACCCCTATGTAGATAGGCCCCAGAATGTTATGGGTTAAGTAAAAAATGGCAAATCAGCCTTTGAATTAGCCCCACCATGGTGGTTACACTCCACCCCTTTTCTTTAAGGAGAGGGAAGGATGCACCCCCCCCCTTGTTATTCTGCATTTCTCCACTAACTCTTTTTCTACTCACCCGAAAAAAATAACAAGGCTTCCAGGTATTGTAATGTTGCTGGTTACTCTGTTAATGACACTGTGTGCAGAGGTCCTGCAGATGGAGATAGCTGTGAGGAAGAAGATACCAAAGGTAACAAGTGCAACCAATGTACAAGGAACACTATACCTCCTTAGTAGCTGGGAAGGTGCTGTAGGGGTCAATGAACAGCTGGAGAAAGTAGTAGCACTTGAGTCCACTAAAACCCTCACAAAACTCAGAGTAGTGGGCAGCCTTATGTATGTAGTTTGCAAGGATGGGGCTCTAAAGATTTATGATGTCACTCAGCCTCAGCAACCTGCCCTTAGAGGGGAGCTTAGCATCAAGGGAAGGACACATGATGTGCTTGTCTCAGGGCACCATGCCCATGTCTTTGCTACCTCAGGTACCACCCATACACTGACCACAGTGAATGTAGCTTCCCCTGGTGACTTGTACAAAACGCGCAAGTTGATACTTCCCACAACCATCGCATCAAGTGTCTTGCACAATGATGTGATCTATGCAGCTTCCCCCAGTGGTAGTGTTTATGTGTATGATATTCAAGCAGGCACCTTGAAAACCGAGTATCTGACAGGTAGACCTTGTTCATGTCTTGAAGTCGTCTCACCTGCAGTGCTGGCTGCAGGTGGGCTTGATGCTTTGGTTTTGCTAGATATTGCTGATCCAATGGACATAAAGCAAATAGGCGTCAAGGAGATCGAAGGAACTACTAACAGTGTGGCTGCTGTCGGTTCTTTGATATTTGCGGGAACAGATAAAGGCTTGTTTGCACTAGACTTCAGCAACCCTTCAGATGTGGAAGTGAGGGGGCAGGCTGCAAGAGATGTTTCAATCAGCAGTGTGGTGCTCACAGCAGAGACTGTATATATTGTAGCTGCTACAGACAGTGAGGTCATGAAGGTCTCTATCCTCGACTTGCTGCATAAAACCAGCCTTCAAATGCAAAGGAAAGATATCCTTGAAGACGACACACCAGCACCGCCACCTGCGAACCTGGAGTCAGTAATCAAGCTGGATGCATCGGTCAAGGGCTTCGTGTCTGTGGAAACACACATGTACCTCATTCGTGAGAAACAAGGCTTCGCTGTCTTCAACTGCATGGACCCTCGGTACCCTGTCTTTGTGCGCAGTATTGACACAACCAACCCAGGGAAAGTGTGGTATGCAAGTGGCATGCTGTATGTAGCCGACACAGAGGGCGGCATGCTGTTGTACAATGCTAGCATACCTGGAGAGCCGAAGTATACAGGGCACTTTGCATTGTCAGTGACAGAGGGCATTGTAGAGGCAGTAGTCAGCTCGAAGGGTATTGCCTACATGTTCGTGACATCACCATATACGTCGTACCTGTACATCGTTGACACAACAGTACCGCAAATCCCTTTCGGCTTGGGCAAGATGAACGTCAAGGGTGGCCATCACGATAGCCTCGCATACGGCGATAGGCTGTACATCCTCACAAGCTATCACACGATCCTCACCTTCGACATCTCCAACCCCCGTACTTTCAACCTCCGCTCCTCTTTGAACACTGTACAAGTCCCCACCTCCATCAGCGCTTTCATGGAGTTCATCTACGTCGGAGTTGGCACAGAGCTCCGAGCATACCTCACTCTGAACCCCGACAGCTTGGAAGAGGCACTGCGTCTAGATTTAGGAAGCACAGTTAACGATGTATTGTGGTACAGGGGCTATGTCTTTGCTGCTACTGATGAGGGACTTGTCATAGTCGATGTGAAGGATCCACGGAAAGGGAACAGGATCGCCTTAAGAAAGACAGTGGGAGGAGCAAAGTCACTCGGCATCTCAGAGTTCAGAGTGTACCTTACGGATGACGAGGGAGTCAAGATCATCAACGGGCTGCCCTCAACAGACCCTATGTCCACTGCGAGTGAGGGGGGGGTTGTTATGAGGAGCATCTCAGTAACAGCGAACAGAAGCGGTACAAGTACGTACACTAACATCCCTGACACACGCCCTGCAAAGCCAAACATTATAACTAAACCCCCTGTTACAAAGAGCCCCTCAGTTGCAATGGTCGACTGTTCCGTGCCCATCGGCACAAGCAAGGCAAACGACATGTCGCAACTATGGCAAGGGTACCCCGAGTCCAGGCTAGTTGGTATTCCTACTTTCTTAGTAAGCGCCACTATGCATCTCCCCCTCGAGGTGCTGGGTGAGGGTTCACAGCTGCGTTTTACTTGCCCCCACAGTGCATGCGACTTTTACATTTTAACAGAGCACTGCATGCCCTGCTCCTCGATGCGCAACGGGGGTCTGCCCAACATGGTGCTCAACCAGGGATGGAGCCCAGTTAAATGTGCACCTGGGTTCCAGCTTGAGGTATATGGAAAATACCACCCTCTGGCTGGCTTCCACAAAAGGCTGTACAAGGATGAAGTGGAAACACTGCCGCTACTCAACAAGGCAGCACTGTTTACTGCGTTTGCTGTGACAGAGGCCACTGTGTGCAGTCGAGACAGCCACAGTGGAATAGGACCTTCGTGCCAATGGGACACACAGATCAATGCCTACCTTCCTCTGCCGCCTGCTTGTCCACTTAAGAGGCACGATTTGTCACGATTCGAGAGGTGCTCGTGTGCACCTGTTGTGAAGTAGTTCTTTATTGTTCATTCTGTGAAACTCCCCATCACGTGCGCAGGAGTAAGGACCTCTGCCCTCCTGTCCCCCGTTTCCCTGTGCTCCGATTAGAATCATGTTGCATCTATCTTACCTCTCTTTCAATAGATTTAAAGTATAAGGGGAAACTTACCTGTTTTCACATTTTTCTCTTTTCTTTTCTCCTCCAACCGCCAACGAAGGAGTTGCAAAGCACGAAGACAAGCGCAGTAGGCACGCAGAGCGAAGGAGCGCTGCCCAGCAGGTTTCCCCGTTTCCCCAAGGGAGATAACCTCCTGCAGCTCTACGACACTTCTCCTGCTGGTCACCAAGTATCAGGGTATATGCCCACCACTACAACATTTTGTCTTTACGCTGCTTCTTAAACAGATGGGGCTGTTGCCTTGTGTATCGCCGATGGGCTGACTGTGAACCCGTTTCTTTGACAATCGTTCACTGCGGTATGGTAGTGGTATTTAGCCTCTTTCATCTTTGCTTCTACTTGACTTTTCGTTTCCCCGATTGTTAACCGTTGGCCAGTTTTCACTACGATCAGGAGGGGGGGTTGGCAAAGGAAGAATGAAACATGTGTTGTTGCTCTTGTACCTTGCAGGGACGCAGGGTTATGCCTTCTTAGAGGAGGTGGGATCGTTGAAGAATGAGAACGTTATGTATAACTCCTTGAAAGAGGTGAACGGGACTGTGTATGGTTTGGAGGGGAAGACAGGAGTGGTGCGGCATATCGACTTGACAGCAATCGATAAACCAAAGGTGGGCATCGAGGTGGAGGTACTAGAGCCAGTGAGGAGCTGGGTAGAAGAGCAACTGATGTACGTGGCAGACTCGATGGGAGGGCTTAAAGTTCTTGACATCTCTGACATGCGCAACCCTAGACTAGTAGGGCACTTCAAGCTCCGTAAAATAGAAGGCAGAGCAACCGCAGTTGCTGCGAAAAAGGACCACGTGTACCTATTCCTGCAGACGTCTACAGTCTCCACCTTGTACATCATCAGCGCGACCGAACCCTCTGACCCCACTGTCCTCAGTAAAATCATCGTCAATGGGTTGGTCAGCGACGCCTGCGTAATCGGCAACCTTCTGCACGCAGCCACCTCTGCAGGTGTGATCCTCACTTATGACATCACTGTTCCTCATCTCTTCAACCTCCGCTCCTCTTTGAACACTGTACAAGTCCCCACCTCCATCAGCGCTTTCATGGAGTTCATCTACGTCGGAGTTGGCACAGAGCTCCGAGCATACCTCACTCTGAACCCCGACAGCTTGGAAGAGGCACTGCGTCTAGATTTAGGAAGCACAGTTAACGATGTATTGTGGTACAGGGGCTATGTCTTTGCTGCTACTGATGAGGGACTTGTCATAGTCGATGTGAAGGATCCACGGAAAGCTGTGAAGACGGGTACGAAAAAGACGACGGGGAAAGCGCTGAGTTTGGCTGTCGTGGAGTTCAGGGCATTAGTGGCAGACGGCGAGGGGATCACTATATTCGAGTGTCTTCCCGAGCCGCCGAAAGTCAAAGAAGTTGAGGCGCCGCACCCCGTGGTGAAGGGGAAGAAGCCGAAGGTAGAAGAAGAAGAGTCTGATGGGCTTACCCTCGACGATTTCAAGGAGGCGGGGGCTGCGAAGTTAAAAGCCGAGTGCATTGTGACGGCGAACCCAATCACGAAGTTTGACATTGTCACTGCGAAGGCAGGCATGACGGGGTGGAGCAACCATGACGAAGCTGCGCTCAAAGTGCTGCCCCCATTCCTGGACGAGACGACGGCGTACCTGCCGCCTCTTGAGGTGAAGAGAGGAACCGAGCTCCGAATCCCATGCTGCGCAGACACATGCTATGTGTATGTCTATCTAGAGCACTGCCCGCCATGTAGCTCAAAGACTAACGGAGGGCTCCCCGCATACCTCCTTTCAGAGGGTTGGTTCGCCAGCTCCTGCGGGCCCACGTTTCAGGTCGGTGCTGGGAAGGAAGAACGCAAAATGGTGGTCTTTAGAAAAGCTTTTCGTAACGGGGAAGCAGAAAGCATCCCCATCACGTTGAAACCTGTCAGGTTCATGGGCGTCGCGACTGCAAACCTGGAGGCCCCATGCAAAGAGATCACTTCTCGTAAAGTGTGCAAAAAGATCAAGCAGTGCAACTGGGACGAGATCTCAGAGTCCTGCAGCTCTCATTTCAAGTGCGAGAAAACCAAAAAGAAATGCGAAACATGTGCGTCTGATGAATTGGATCTTTTCGAGTAGTTAACAGAAAAGGGATGGAAGTTAGATAACTCCTTTTCTTTTTATTTAAAGCAGAATCTTGGTTACCTGGGACGCTCCGGCTAGGGTGAGTTGCACACCGCGCGCAAGAAGCTACTGCTCGGCCGCGGTGCGCCCCCTGTAATCAAGTAGCCAGTTCAGGCTTTTGCACACTTAACGCCACTTGGTGTTGCAATCAAAGCCCCATTTATTTAAAATTATAATTCAAATGTAATATGGTTAAAAGGAAAAAGGATAATAAAACTTGTAACTTCTTTGTGCCGAGTAAGGATTTTACTTCTGCAGGTTTTGCCCTCCGTTACTCGAGCGAAAAACCAAAAAAGAAGGGGGGAAAAAAAATAAACAAGTTTTACCATACTGTATAAGGAAAAATTACCGGAAGGAACATCATCCGGTTGGCCAGGGCTTCCAGACATTTTCCCTTCCTGTGATTTTCCTTTACAGTATTTTTATTTTTCTTTATAGGAGTTCGTCCGGAATAAAAAAAAAATGTTAACAAACGGCCCTCCTGCGCGGCGGAAAACTCCCGGCAATTTTCTAAGAATAAAGTAGTCTGGCACAACGTGTGAAGTGCCGACTGGCTGTCAAAGCTTGAATAAGAAAAAAAAAAAAAAAAAAAAAGAGAGAGAGAAATCGAATCCCCAAAAAAAGTGTTAATGGCATTTTAATCCGGACGAGCTCATATCTTTTTTCCAAAAAAAAAAAAAAAAAAAAAAAAAAAAAAAAAAAAAAAAGACTTGACGCACTAGTGCCGGACCAAGAAAATACCTCAGCAGGATTTAAAAAAAAAAAAAAAAAAAAAAAAAAAAAAAAAAACACTTTTTACCCTTTTTTCTTGCGCTTTCTAGATCTGTGCGACCAAAAAGGCAAGGTCAAAATTGTATTTCTTTCTTTTTTTCCTCTTTTCTTTTTCTTTTTTTTCGCTTTTTTTTTTTTGATAGTGTTCTGGTACTAGCAGTGTACTTTTATCCCCTCCACCGGCCTGATACTTTCGTCTTTTCCTCCTAAGCTAGTCACAGTCCGATGGGAGCTTTGGACTGAAGGCTTGCTTTTTTTTTTTTACAGGATTTAAAAAAAAAGGGCTGCTCGTCGTAAAGGCAGTAGCAAGCGGTCACTCCTTGAACAAGGAAAAAAAAGAGAAAAAAGAAAACACACACACAAATATTGCAAATGAATTGTTGTTGCTAGAAAAGAAAAGGGTCGAGGTAGCATTGTTTGGCGTTTAACCCCGACTTTTTTTTTCCCGTTTTTCTTTTGTTGCACAAGACGACAAACTGCCAACTCCTTTTTTTCTCCCCCCTTGCTGCTTGTGTATTTGAAAATCATTTTGATCTTTAGTTGTTTTCGCAATCGGAGTGCAATGTTGACACGCAGTGAATCCTCTTTACACACAACTTAAAAAAAAAAAAAAAAAAAAAAAAAAAAAAAAATGCCCGCGGCAGTTCCCTCGCTTGGTGGCAAGAACGTTGTTGCGTCCGGGATCACCAAGAAGTCTGGTCCTGCGTGCCCCGCTATTTCTTGCATTCAGGTATTGTAAAGAAAATTTAAAAAAGAAGAAAAAAAAAAACAGAAATGCGACGCCCAGTTCCCCATGCCTGGCCCACCCAAGGTCATGGGTGCCAAGATCGGGCAGGATAGTGGCCACGCATCCGCGAAGCAGGTGATGAACGATGATCTTCCCGAGACGTTCTTCTAAGAAGCCCGTACACTGTCACGTCACGTAGAAGGAGCCTTACTTAGGGTGTCACCCCCCCCCCCCCCCCCCCCCCCCCTACACATTATTATCTGATTTTTTTCCCTGTTTTTTCCCCCCTTCATGTATTTCCCACCCACCTACAGGCGGTACGCATGGCGAGCCCTTCGCGCACCCCCACCCCCACCTCCACCCCCTCCGGAGACCAAGCTAAGACTGTCTATGAAGTGTGGAAAGCCTTCGACTTCGAGGGTACCATCGGAGCACACCATGAGGTCTATGAGAAGGTCATCAACAACATGACGAAGGGTATCCAAGAGAAGACAGACCTTATCACGTACGTCAAGACCTTCACCAACAGCTTGAAGGGGAGGGAGACGTGTGCCATCAAAGAGATCGAAGGTATACTGAGTTACTTCAAGACCTCTTTCGCAAAACTTCTGGAACGCAGTTGCTTCAGTGAAAAGAGCTTTACGGATTTTTATAAAAAAGTAGCCGAGCTAAGCGACCCGACGAGCTATTTGCTTGCGGCAAACGTGATGAGCGCCACTGTGAAGAAGCTGGAGACAGAAGTGCACGGGCTGGCTCAGCGGTTGGAGACAGAGGCAGAGAGCGGCACGGCGGTAAAACAGCTGCAGGAAAATCTCAAAGCTGAGAAAGAGCGGACAGAGTCGGCAACAACCTACACACGAACTCTCGAAGCGAAACTAGAGGCAGCAATTGCTAGCACGGAGGCGGTGAAGCAGAAGCTGTCGTCACTCACAACACAACACGAGAATTTGCAAGAGAAGACCCTGATGCTGACAGAGGAGTTGAACAAGACACAGTACAACACCGACTCTAGATATGAAGGTTTGCAGGAAGAGAACACAGTGCTGTCACAGCAACTGGCAGACGCTGACACACGCATCAGGGAGCTCCAAAGAAACACATGGCAAGGAGAGGCAGAGACCCTGCGGGATGAGGTTGCGGAACTGCGCAGCTCGATCAAAGCACATGAGTTCCAAGCAACCAAGGCAGCCGAGGCAACCATTGTGCTAGAGGACACGGTCGCTAGGTTGGAAGGGGAGAAGGCCGTGTTGACCAAGCTAACCAAGCGGAGCCCCTCGCATGGTGTGGCAGACAACGATGCGACGCAGACAACAAGGCTGCAGAAAGCGATGCTGGAGCTGAACATCCCTAAGGCGGAGAGCATCGCAGATGAGTACGACGCAGTGGTCATCTTGAAGGAGTTGCACGACAGGAGCACAGGCCTTGCCAGCAGCTTGAAGCAAAAGGAGTTTGAGATCCAAAGTCTGAAAGCACAAAACGATGACGTGTCACTATCGCTGGAGACGTGCAACGAGTCACTGCACGCAGTAAGGGAGAGGCTGAGCAACGTGGCATGTGAACGTGCAGGAGGGGGGGACAAGGTGTTCGACCTCTCAAAGCTGGTGAGCAAAGAGAACCATGTGATAGACATGGAGGGTGCAGGGGATGCAGAGGTGTCACTGCTCACCACGCAACGGGCCACTCTGAGACAGAAGATAAGCGATGTCGAGGCGCGCAACGACAGGTTGTTAGCCGAGGTGGACAAACTGCGCAGAAGGGCTACCTTCTCCCCACAACCACAGCGCAGTATTCAAGACACCCGCGGGGGCCAGAACACAGGGTTCAACAGCTTTACCTACAGCATCATGAAAGTTCTGAACACCAACCAGTACACAAGAGGCTTCGTGGTTGTTTACATGAGCTTTCTTCACATGTTTGTCTTCTTTGTCCTTTACTGGCTCACGAAGGAGTACTCCGACCAAAGGAGGGTCACAGAACGCTACTCTTTCTAGGCAAGGGGTGGCATGGTCTCGTATCGCCAAAAAGAAGGGGGGGGGGGAATAAAAGAAAAGGGGAAAAAAAGAGGGGACAAACAAAAAAAAAAAGAAAAAAAAGAGAAAAAAGAGATTTTTTTATTTTTTTTAGTTCATCTGAAGAAAAATTTCCAACCTTGCCTTGTTTTTTATTTCGTTTTTTTTTTTTTTTTTTTTTTTTTTTTTTTCTTTTTGTTGTGTTTAATTTAGTGGCACAATTGTATCTAAAGTCAATATTGGCTTTTCCCCACTCTCCACATCCACAACAAGGACTAGGGTTGAGATGCGGAGGACACTTTTGGCTTTAAAGCGCTGTGCTGTGTACGGTGGTGCCTTCGATCCACCAACGGAAGGGCACATAGCATGCATCAGGCAGCTTTTGGGCAATAAGAATATCGATGAGGTGATCGTGATGCCATGTGGAAACAGGGCCGACAAACCTCAAATGTCTGACAAGGTGGACAGGATGTCCATGGTGCAGATAGCTGTGAACACCAGCTTCATCAACGAAGAACCTGTGTTCGTGAGCAGGACTGAGTACAACACAGAAGGGGGGCTTGCTACCTATGACCTTCTTAAAACACTTGAGTCGCAGGACAGTAGCAATGACTATGTCTTTGTTGTTGGCTCTGACTGGCTTTCCTCCAGTTCCGATATCCGCAAATGGACTTCTGCTGAAGGTCCCACTGGCGATCGTCTTCTCAAAGAATATGACTTTGCAGTCATCCCCCGCCCCGGTTCCCCCATCCCCGACCTGACCCCCTATGGCCCAAGGTTCTCCGTCATCGGCTCCGAGGACCAGTCCATCGACATCTCCTCTACGGAAATACGGGGCATCATTCAACATAAAGCATATGACACCATCATCGGCTACGTGCCATCGGCGGTCATCAATTATCTCAAAAGGAACAAACTTTATAACTCGTGAACACCCTGAGGGGAACACCCTGAGGGGAAGTGTCCAACTAGCTTACTCTGTAGCTCGCCTTCACCCTCCTTAATATTACTCAGGGTTTTAACAATTACAATGTACCGCATCCCGATAGCGGTCTTGCTGCTGGCGCAGGCAGGGTCAGCTCTGAGAGGCGTCGCTCCTGAGGATGCACACAAGTACGAGGGTGGCATGTTCACCTGCGACGGTGGGGTGCAGATCCCGATGGGCCACGTGAATGACGACTACTGCGACTGCAAAGACGGGACAGACGAGCCTAGCACATCCGCATGCGCGGGGCTCGAGCCTAAGATGACATTCTGGTGTGTGAACGAGGGCCACAAGGGTGAGCACATCCTGCAGTCGCGTATCAACGACGGCATCTGCGACTGCTGCGACGGGACTGACGAGTTCGCCACCGATGCTGGGTGCACCAACATCTGCGTTGAAGTCGCCACTGTGCGTGCCAAGGAGCAGGCAGAGATGGCTGCCAAGACTGCAGCCGGCCTTGAAAAGAAAGCTCAGCTCATTGCACGCGCCAAGATTATCATCGACCAGAAGAAGGGAGAGTCGGCTGAGTGGGAGGAGCAGATCAAGAAGGCCAAGTCGGACATGGAAACCGCTGAAGTCGTGAAGACCACTGAAGAAGCCATCGAAGCGTCTGAACGGGAGGTCATCAAAAGGGAGTCCGAGGCAAAGAAGGTCATCCATGACAACGAGAGGGCGGAGCGTGACGTCCAGAAGGCGGCTGTCGAGGCGGAGTACGCATCAGCACACACGGCCGCCATTGCGATGCACGGCGACATCGTCAAAGGCGGGAAGGTGGCTGTCAACAAGCCGCTATCATTCAAGAACGGGAAATCCTGTGCAAAGGGCGAGACCGGCACCGTGAGCACGAAGGACGGCAAGCTTGTAGTGACCCTAGACGGGCAAGGGTTCAGCTTTGAAGCTGACGGACATGATGTTGTCCCTGTCGAGAAGCAGGTGCCACCTACCGTGACGGAGGTGCCCAACGTGTGCAAGGGTTGGACACAGACCGCGGGATGCGATCCCAAGGGTGCTAAAGAACATGCGGACACGGGTTGCTCCAACATCATCCCCACTGGGTCGTCTGGGTACTGTGAGTGCGCGGAGGACAAGAGGTACGAGTTCACATGCGAGCATGAAAGCTTTACGTGCCAGCAGGTGTGCGAGGGCGACGGTGACGAAGGGGACGAGATCACTCAGCCCTGCCCCCCTGAGTACCCGTATCCTGTGAAGCACGACTCCGACTACGGGAGGATGGTGTGCTACAACGACCCGGCATTGGCGGCCAGCGGCACTGGACCGTGCGGAACATGGTGCGCAAGAAACACGGAGTTCTGGGAGACGCACAGCTGCACGTGGGGTTGCGACTGTGGTGTGGAGTGCGCCACTAGCGATGTTGATGTTGTCTACAAGAACGACGACTCGGAACCGGAGTTCGTGGTGGACACGGGCAGCGGGCACACTAGAGAGGAAGCCAGGCATGCCCGTGACGAGTACAACAACTTGAAGACCACGCACGACGAGCTGCAGCGGAAGATTGACGAACACGCCACAGAGCTGAAGATGAACTACGGGCCTGAGAATGAGTTCCTCCCCCTCAAGGGAGAGTGCTTTGAGTACGTCACACCTGAGTACACTTACAAGCTGTGTCCTTTCAAGGAGGTCGTGCAAGGGCACACGAACCTGGGCAAATGGGGTTCTTGGGGGAAGCAAACCTACGGGGCGTGGGGTGGCCAGGATGACTTGTCCATCATGAAGTACGAAGATGGGCAGACCTGCTGGAACGGGCCTGCTAGGTCCACAGAGCTGAAAATCATCTGCGGCCCTGAAAACATTGTCCGCACTGTAGCCGAGCCTTCCATGTGCGCCTACACGATGGTGTGGGAAACACCTGCTGCGTGCGTGTCGCAGTAAACGTACCTTGGAAGTGTACTACCATAACGTCCAGCACCACCTGCTGAATGGCAGTGTTTGGGGGGTTGAAAAAAAATATAATTGTTCTAATAGTTGTGTCAGCCAAACAAAGGATATCTTTGAGTGGAGCACAAAGAAAAAAAATAAAAATACAACCCTCTCGAAACGAGCATAAAAACTGTCCGTTTCAAGAGGGTTTGAATAATAAAATTCTTTTTTATCCCCCTTTCCCCCTCCTCCATTCCCCACCACCCTCTTCGGGTATGAGAACCTTCGCAAACACGATATTCAAACCAACATTATTACCATTACAGGTGGGCAAAATGCTGCAAAGAGGGATGGTGTCAGGCCTGCTGGCACGCAGGGGCCTGGAGTCGATGGCGAGGAATCCCTGGCTGGCAGGAAAGCCAGGGATGGCGGGAGTGAGGAACCAGCAGGGGAGGAGCTTTTCAAGAACAGCGGTGAAACAAGATTTCATTACACCGTTATTCGCAAACTACTTAGTAGCCCCGTGGCATTACTTCTACCTCCCGATGCAGTGGTTGATTGGGCACTCCTACAACATTCTCCCATGGCTGCTGCTGTTGGTGTTGGTGACCTTTATTTTCTTATATGGTGCTCGTCTCGCTGACTATGACAGAGGGCACATGCTCAACTTGAATTTCAACTTTAAGCAGTCCGACCCCTTCAACCACCCCATGGCCAGAGTTGACTTTAACCTGTGGCGGGTGATGCTGGACACCTGGCTTTCCGTCACACCGCAGCAGCTCAAGGAAAATCCCGACCCAAACTGGGTACTCGCTGAGGATGGGTCCGTGGAACCCTCGCCTGATACCATCTCCCCTGGTGGTCTTGCCGCCTACCATTTGGTCTCCGGCATGTCGCTGAGATGGGAGCTCATGGTGTTTGTTGGGGATTGGAACGATTCTTGGTGTCGCAGATCGTATGTAATTTGGACAAAAAAAAAAAAATTAAACCCAAAAAACAGCCACCTCCTGCTCATCCAGCCAACGTGGATTATTGGAGGCACTGAAACCGTGCACGAAAAAGAGAGGTCATATGTTGGTGATTGGACGTATGTGAAAAACGGGGGGGAAACATATTTATATCTTCTTGCAGTGACGAGTACTTCCCGTACAGCAGATCTACCACGCACCCTCTCCAAATACCGTTTGGCGTAGAGACATGAGGAATCTCTTTCGAATACCCCCCTTTTTTATTTTTCTATCAGTGGTCCCTTTTTATTTTCCTTTTTTTTTCTTCTTCTTCTTTTTTCATGAGTGTTTCTGCTACACCCCATTTTTTTTCTTTTTTTCTTTTGTTGTTTGATATTTTTTCCATTTTTTTTTTGCTTCCCTCCTTTACCCCATTCTAATCCCTACGACCCACTACCACGCTTGAGAAGTGCAGCCCTTCCCGGATAGTGTTCCCTGCTCTTCTGTATTATTACTGTATTTGGGCAGTTTTCTCTCTCTGCACGCTGGGGGGTTTTTTTTCCATTTATCCCCACAGACTACACAAGAAAGGAAAAAGAAAGAGAATATAATGACCGGGTTCTCTGGCACCATCACGAAGTCGTACAACGGAGGTGCCCTCAGTGGCGTCACTGTTGCTAGGACCAACCCTGTGGCAGGGATTGTCCCAGCTGCTACCCACACCACCGTGCCTGCAGGAACCGTGCCTGCGGGAACCATTCCTGCCCCCGCCCTTGGACCTGTGCCGGCCGCTGCAACCGTTCCAGCTCCTGTTCTGGGGCCCGTCCATTAGAAGAAAGTACACCTTTACACTATTTCTTTTTTTAATTTCATTTTTTTTCCCGTATGATCTCTGAACAGTTTTTTTTTAAAATTATTATTCATAAAAAGCTACACACGTTTTAAAAAATAAGAACAACAAAATGACTGGCGGTGGTGTGATTGATACTGTGTCTGGGTTCTCCGGCACCATCACGAAGTCGTACAACAATGGGGTCATGGGCGGCATCACCGTCGCGAGAACCAATCCTGTGGCGGGAGTAGGGGCAGTGCCGGGTACGCACACCGGCACTATCCCGGCCCCCGTCCTAGGGCCTGCACTGTAGAGAATGACAATTTACACTAATTTAGTTGTTTCTTTTTTCCTCTCTCTTTGACCCACCATCACACCACTGAAGGATGAACGAACCGCCCGTGAAGCGGCAACGTATAATGGTCGAGCAGAATGAGAAGGTGCAGACCGTGGCTGCCATGGGGTTCAGCGAGGCTGATGCAAAGAGGGCTTTGGACCATTGCGACGGAGACATCTCGAAGGCGGTGGCATGGCTCACAGCAGGGAACAGCACACCTGTGGGTGGTGGGGGAGAAGACGAGCTGCAGAAGGCCATCGCAGCTTCCCTCTCAACAGGCGGGCAGCCCGGTCAAGGTCAAGGAGAAGACGAGCAACTACAGCAAGTCATCATGGCCTCCATGAGCGACAAGCCTGCCATCCCCGACTACCTAGACATCACCTACTCCCCCGTTGACATGAGGAAGATCGAGAAAGATCTTCCTGTGGGACTGCGAAATGTGGGCAACACCTGCTACGGGAACACCTACCTGCAGCTGTTCTACAACATCCTCCCCCTGAGATGGCTCATCATGTCGCTGGAGTGCGGCGAAGGCGCCTCCTTCATGAAGGCCGTGCAGGAAACGTTCGTGCGCCTGCAGCTGGCGAACAAGAAGTTTGTTGATCCGCGTGAAGTACTGCAGGGGATGACCGACGGGGAGGGGAACACCTACAAGATCGGCGACCAGGAGGACGTTACGGAGTTCAACGGAAGGTTCTTGAACAGCATCGAGCAAGCGCTGAAGGACGACAAGGAGAAGAGGGACACGCTGCTCGAACTCGTGGAAGGCGAGTACAAAGAATCTTACAAAGTCGCTGAAGAAGAGAAGTCTTCTAATGCAGACACATTCCGCTCGGTGGTGCTGGCCGTGGATCCTAAAAGCCAGACACTGCACGAGATGATCGAGAACCACACCAAACACGAGCTCATCGAAGACTACCAGTACGAGGTGCCTTCACCGTCAGGGACAGAGATCAAGACATCCACTGCAGAGAAGTCCGTGTGGTTCACGCGGCTGCCGAACATCCTTAATTTCCAACTGCAACGTGCATCATACCAAGACGGGCATATCACGAAGAACAATCAGATAGTACAATGCCCCCTCGTCCTGAACATGGATAGGTACATGCACGTCAACAACAAAGAATCGATGGTCATCCGCAAGGAGGTGTCCGTTGTGAAGCACGATCTGGACACTTCAAAGGAGAAGCTCAAAGGTCTGCAGAATGTGGAGGGCACGGGGAAGTCTCTCGCTGAGGTGGTGCGGATCGTGCGGGAAAGGCTACACAAGCAGAGCGAGATAAACACCCTCGATAACTTCACACAAGTGCAGCAGATGTTCGATCAATGGGAGCTTCAAGAGAAACGTGCTGTTTCAACAGAACAAGAAAAAGTGCTCAAGGCTGAACGGGAAGTGTCATCGGCCTACGACGGGATGCCCAAGACGGTGAGCACTTACAAGCTGTCGGGCATCCTCATGCACGACGGGACGCAGGCAGAATCAGGCCACTACTGGGCCTGTTTGTACAACCCCGAGACGCAGGCATGGTACAAGTACAACGACATCAACGTCAGAAAGGTGAGTGAAGAAGAGCTCCAGACGTACATGGGTATCATCCAGCCCGAGGTGCCCTCCATCAGCACGGCCTATTGCTTTGTTTATGTCAACGAGGAAGTGCTTGCGGGCGAAGTAAGAAGGGAGATCCCTCTGCAACGCTGCCTGTTAGATGTCGTTGAGAAGGAGAACAAAGAGTTTGAAGAAACGCTGGTGGCGTGGGACAGGGACCTCGAGAAGGTAAAGGACGGTTTGAAAAAGATCAGCGCTGACGCAGACGACACAACGGGAGGCACGTTGGAGATGCCGAAACTGGACCCGAAAATACATTCGAAATTTGCATTCGTGCGGCAGAAATACGGACAGAAGGACGATGTCTACAAACTGGCACCCGTGGCGCAGGCGTATTCAAACTGCTTTGGCAACGACATCATCAGCGACTGGCAGAATAAGACACACTGTGCGAGAGCCGAGCAGGTGGCACGTGATGCTGATGTGTACAACACACTGTACCCTGCGAAGAACGTGTGGTCCACTGTGAGGACGCAGCATACAAACTACGGGAAGTCGTGTGTCTGGTACCATACTGTGCTCAAGGTTCTTACTGATGAGAGCACCCTCGACACTTTGGAGAAGTTCAACAAAACCCAAACGTGCGTGTGGGATTGGGTCAAGGAGCAAAAGAAGCTTGACAAAGACTACAGAGATGAGAAGCGGTACTCCTCAGTGCTGCTCGAGTTCCTCGTGAGGTGGGTGACACTCACTGCAAAATCAAATCAAATGTTCACATGCTCTGTCATAACTGACCCCGTAGGTTACATGGGCCGTCTGGCCATGAACCTCCCTGTGGCCGTTGGTACGAAGTTTCAGGAGTATCTCCTAAATACCGTGTCTCAAGGCCTTAATGACATTTTGAAGGCCATGCTTCCTAGGCAGAGCATCCTCGATGAGTACCAGAAGGGCAAGAACCCTCCACAGGGCAACCAAGAGATCGTGCACGTCGTGCCCACCCTTCCTGACGACATTCTTGACTGCGAACGAAAGTTGAAAATATCTCCCGCTACCCTCGAGATGCTAAGCTAAGGGTTTTTTTTTTTTTTTTTTTTTTTTTTGGTTTCTTTTTTTTTTCTTCTTTTTTCTTTTTTTTTTTTTTCGGGTGCAGCACAACGTCGTGTTTCATATTTTGCAATAATAGTTATAAAAAAAAAGAAAAAAAAGAAGATGGGGTTGGTTATCTTCTGTTTTTTTATATTTTTTTGGGGGGGTCTTCAGTTATTTCTTGGAGCAGCTACTTAGAGCAATAACTTGTATGGACGATCCAGTTAATAAGTCCAGTTATTTTTTTTTTATGTCGGGTCTAATCTTCTTAGCAACAAGTCTCGTTCCATGTCCTGCCCCCTCATTCCTTTTTCCATCTCGACTCTAGCACCTTGCAGGCAGTTATTCGCAGTGTAGCTTTACAATTAGAGGCTTTTCTTGTAATTTATTTACCGCCCCCTTTTTTTAAGATTGGTTTATTTTATTACTGCCCGGCAATTCATGTTTCATTAAGCATCACACCCACACAGCTATTCATTTGCTTTCTTAGTTTCATCAAAAAAAAAACCTACTTTTTATCATGTCTTACGACGGAGCCATCGGTATCGATTTGGGAACGACCTACTCGTGCGTGGGTGTGTGGCAGAATGAGCGTGTGGAGATCATCGCGAACGACCAGGGGAACAGGACCACCCCCTCGTACGTGGCCTTCACTGACAGCGAGCGTCTGATCGGTGACGCCGCGAAGAACCAGGTGGCGATGAACCCCACGAACACCGTGTTCGACGCGAAGAGGTTGATCGGGAGGAAGCTCCAGGACTCGTCGGTGCAGAGCGACATGAAGCACTGGCCCTTCAAGGTGGTGGCCAAGGCTGACGGGAAGCCCCTGATCCAGGTGCAGTACATGGGTGAGGAGAAGCAGTTCATGCCTGAGGAGATCTCCGCCATGATCCTCGTCAAGATGAAGGAGACCGCTGAGGCCTTCCTCGGAAAGGAGATCAAGAAGTCCGTCGTGACTGTCCCCGCCTACTTCAACGACTCGCAGCGTCAGGCCACCAAGGACGCCGGTACCATCTCCGGGATGGAGGTTCTCCGTATCATCAACGAGCCCACGGCGGCTGCCATCGCCTACGGTCTTGACAAGGCGGACGAGGCGGAGCAGAACATCCTCATCTTCGACCTTGGTGGTGGTACCTTCGATGTGACCCTCCTCACCATCGACGGTGGGATCTTCGAGGTGAAGGCGACCGCTGGTGACACCCACTTGGGTGGAGAGGACTTCGACAACAGGATGGTGAACCACTTCGTTGAGGAGTTCAAGAGGAAGAACAAGAAGGACCTTACCGTGAACCAGAGGGCCCTCAGGAGGTTGAGGACTGCTTGCGAGAGGGCCAAGAGGGCTCTCTCCTCGGCCGCCCAGACCAGCATTGAGATCGACTCCCTCTTCGAGGGTATTGACTTCTACACCTCCATCACCAGGGCCAGGTTCGAGGAGCTGTGCGCGGACCTCTTCCGTTCGTGCCTGCGCCCCGTTGAGCAGGTGCTCGGTGACGCCAAGATGGACAAGAGGTCCATCCACGAGGTTGTGCTTGTCGGTGGGTCCACCCGTATCCCCAAGATCCAGGGCATGGTGAGCGACTTCTTCGGTGGAAAGGAGCTGAACAAGTCGATCAACCCCGACGAGGCCGTCGCCTTCGGGGCCGCCGTCCAGGCCTTCGTCCTGACTGGTGGACAGTCCAAGCAGACCGAGCAGATCCTTCTCCTTGACGTGACCCCCCTGACCTGCGGTATCGAGACCGCTGGTGGTGTGATGACCTCCCTCATCAAGAGGAACACCACCATCCCCACCAAGAAGAGCCAGGTCTTCTCCACCTACAGCGACAACCAGCCCGGTGTGCACATCCAGGTATGAAGAAAGAGAAGAAGAAGAAGAAGAAGAAAAAAATAATGACAAAACACAGGTGTTCGAGGGTGAGAGGGCGATGACCAAGGACTGCCACCAGCTCGGAACCTTCGACCTGTCTGGGATCCCCCCTGCTCCCCGTGGTGTGCCCCAGATCGAGGTGACCTTCGACGTGGACGCCAACGGTATCATGAACGTGTCTGCTGAGGACAAGACCACCGGGAAGAAGTCGCAGGTGACCATCACCAACGACAAGGGCAGGTTGTCGCAGGCTGAGATCGACGCCATGTGCAAGGACGCCGAGAAGTACGCCGAGTCGGACAAGCTGGCAAAGGAGCGCATCGAGGCGAAGAACGGTCTTGAGAACTACGCCTACTCCATGAAGAACACCATCAACGACGAGAAGACTGGTGCCCTCATGGGTGAGGACGAGAAGAAGAAGGTCAACGACGCCTGCGAGGAGGCCATCAAGTGGCTCGACAACTCCCAGGAGGTATGAGACATAACACAACACAACACAACACAACACAACACAACACAACACCACAGGCCTCGAAGGAGGAGTACGAGAGCAGGATGAAGGAGCTTGAGGGTATCTGCTCCCCCATCGTGAAGAAGATGTACGAGCAGCAGGGTGGTGCTGGTGGCATGCCTGAGGGTATGGGCGGTATGCCGGGTGGCATGCCCGGTGCTGGTGCTGGTGCAGGTGCCGGGGCCGGGCCCCAGGTCGAGGAGGTTGACTAAGACGACATAAGGGATAGAGAGGAATAGTGCTTTGTTTCTATTTCCCTCTCCTCTTTAGAAAGTGTTTCCTGTCTTCAATCTGAGATGTATCCTTGTTTTTAACTTCCATTCCTTTTTTTTTTAAAAATTATTTCTTATATTATTTTATTGTTTTTTTTTCAGCTGTCATCGTTCCTGCTGTAATGACTAAAGGGAATGAGATTTGAAAAAAAAAAAAAAAACGAAGAAAAAAATACCTACATCAAGGACAACAAGAAATATGTAGAAGGAAAAAAAATTAGAAGAAAAAAAAGAGAAAAAAAAAAAAAAAAAAAACCGAAAAGAAAGAGAAAGAGAGAAAAGACAAAAAATAAATAGAAGAAGAAGAAAAAGGAATCAAAGAAGAAAAAAAAAAAGTGTTGGTTGTGTCTGCAACTTTTTTTTTTCTCTTTTAGAATATTTTTTTTTTTCAGGAAGAAAAAAAAATGCTAGTGGTTTCTTTTTTTTTTTTTAGCCCCACGATACTCTTTCCCCCCCTTTTTTCTTCCATCCTATATTTTATGCTGTGTTTTTTTTTAAAAAAAAATTAAGAATTTAAGAAAAAAAAATCAAAAAGAACAGAAGAAGAAAGCCTTATTTACTTATTTATTTATTCTCCTCTCGTATAGGTTATAGTTTAATCACCCACCCTTACCTCCTTTTTTTTTTCTCTTTTAGTTAATACCCCCCCTTTCCTTCATGGTTATCGTATTTATTGTGATTCCGATTTTCTGCTGATGCTTAAGGGGCTGGACTGGTTTCTTTTTGTGTGGGGACGACAGAGATGACAGAGCACAGTGGACACTCCACGTAAGGGTGCACGAGCACGAGAAGAGAACACCAGAGGTCAATAGAATGCGATATAGTCCTGTGCACTGAAACTTTATCGAATTCTTACAGACGAGCTTGTGTGCTATAGGAGTACAAGGAGGCATCGTATTTTTTGACCCCATTTTTATCGATATTTCCCTCGATTTCCGGTATTTTTTTTTTTCTGTGACCTTTGATCTGGCGAAATTCCTAATTCTCACGCAAAACATGACGGGGTTGGGGTTGCCCTATTTAGAAGCATACCTAACTATTAATCACACCCACACAGCTATTCATTTGCTTTCTTAGTTTCATCAAAAAAAAAACCTACTTTTTATCATGTCTTACGACGGAGCCATCGGTATCGATTTGGGAACGACCTACTCGTGCGTGGGTGTGTGGCAGAATGAGCGTGTGGAGATCATCGCGAACGACCAGGGGAACAGGACCACCCCCTCGTACGTGGCCTTCACTGACAGCGAGCGTCTGATCGGTGACGCCGCGAAGAACCAGGTGGCGATGAACCCCACGAACACCGTGTTCGACGCGAAGAGGTTGATCGGGAGGAAGCTCCAGGACTCGTCGGTGCAGAGCGACATGAAGCACTGGCCCTTCAAGGTGGTGGCCAAGGCTGACGGGAAGCCCCTGATCCAGGTGCAGTACATGGGTGAGGAGAAGCAGTTCATGCCTGAGGAGATCTCCGCCATGATCCTCGTCAAGATGAAGGAGACCGCTGAGGCCTTCCTCGGAAAGGAGATCAAGAAGTCCGTCGTGACTGTCCCCGCCTACTTCAACGACTCGCAGCGTCAGGCCACCAAGGACGCCGGTACCATCTCCGGGATGGAGGTTCTCCGTATCATCAACGAGCCCACGGCGGCTGCCATCGCCTACGGTCTTGACAAGGCGGACGAGGCGGAGCAGAACATCCTCATCTTCGACCTTGGTGGTGGTACCTTCGATGTGACCCTCCTCACCATCGACGGTGGGATCTTCGAGGTGAAGGCGACCGCTGGTGACACCCACTTGGGTGGAGAGGACTTCGACAACAGGATGGTGAACCACTTCGTTGAGGAGTTCAAGAGGAAGAACAAGAAGGACCTTACCGTGAACCAGAGGGCCCTCAGGAGGTTGAGGACTGCTTGCGAGAGGGCCAAGAGGGCTCTCTCCTCGGCCGCCCAGACCAGCATTGAGATCGACTCCCTCTTCGAGGGTATTGACTTCTACACCTCCATCACCAGGGCCAGGTTCGAGGAGCTGTGCGCGGACCTCTTCCGTTCGTGCCTGCGCCCCGTTGAGCAGGTGCTCGGTGACGCCAAGATGGACAAGAGGTCCATCCACGAGGTTGTGCTTGTCGGTGGGTCCACCCGTATCCCCAAGATCCAGGGCATGGTGAGCGACTTCTTCGGTGGAAAGGAGCTGAACAAGTCGATCAACCCCGACGAGGCCGTCGCCTTCGGGGCCGCCGTCCAGGCCTTCGTCCTGACTGGTGGACAGTCCAAGCAGACCGAGCAGATCCTTCTCCTTGACGTGACCCCCCTGACCTGCGGTATCGAGACCGCTGGTGGTGTGATGACCTCCCTCATCAAGAGGAACACCACCATCCCCACCAAGAAGAGCCAGGTCTTCTCCACCTACAGCGACAACCAGCCCGGTGTGCACATCCAGGTATGAAGAAAGAGAAGAAGAAGAAGAAGAAGAAGAAAATAATGACAAAACACAGGTGTTCGAGGGTGAGAGGGCGATGACCAAGGACTGCCACCAGCTCGGAACCTTCGACCTGTCTGGGATCCCCCCTGCTCCCCGTGGTGTGCCCCAGATCGAGGTGACCTTCGACGTGGACGCCAACGGTATCATGAACGTGTCTGCTGAGGACAAGACCACCGGGAAGAAGTCGCAGGTGACCATCACCAACGACAAGGGCAGGTTGTCGCAGGCTGAGATCGACGCCATGTGCAAGGACGCCGAGAAGTACGCCGAGTCGGACAAGCTGGCAAAGGAGCGCATCGAGGCGAAGAACGGTCTTGAGAACTACGCCTACTCCATGAAGAACACCATCAACGACGAGAAGACTGGTGCCCTCATGGGTGAGGACGAGAAGAAGAAGGTCAACGACGCCTGCGAGGAGGCCATCAAGTGGCTCGACAACTCCCAGGAGGTATGAGACATAACACAACACAACACAACACAACACAACACAACACAAAACCACAGGCCTCGAAGGAGGAGTACGAGAGCAGGATGAAGGAGCTTGAGGGTATCTGCTCCCCCATCGTGAAGAAGATGTACGAGCAGCAGGGTGGTGCTGGTGGCATGCCCGAGGGTATGGGCGGTATGCCGGGTGGCATGCCCGGTGCTGGTGCTGGTGCAGGTGCCGGGGCCGGGCCCCAGGTCGAGGAGGTTGATTAAGATCCTGCAAGTACATCAATTTGCCCCTCCTTTCCAGCTTTCTTTTAGAAAGTGCTTCTCGTCTTCATTCCTCTCTACTCTCGATGCGCGAACATCAAGTAGCTAGCTCACTTAGCTTCAAATACGGCCCTCTGCGCAATGTAGCCGTGGTTTTTTATTTTATTGGTTTTAGTTTATTTCACTTAACCTCCTCCCTTATTTTCTTTTTTTTCAGAATTTGATTAATTCCCTTTTCTTTTCATTTTCTTTTCTTTTTCTAGCACAGCAGTTTGCCAGTTTGACGGTGTTTACTTCCAAATAGAAGACAAGACAAGAATATGCGTGCTGCCCTGCTGTCTGCCATTGTGGCAAGTGCTGCAGCCAATCTGGTTGCGCTGCATGAGCCATCGACGATACCTGCTGGGTGGAGGAAGACGAATGAGGAACCCGCGTCCGGAGCGATGTTTCGAGTGAACGTAGGAGTGAAGAGGCAGAATGTAAAGGCCCTGGAGGCGCTGAGCAGGGACGTGTCTGACCCGCGTGAGGCAAAGTATCTGGAGTACCCGTCCTACGAGGAAATGGGAGAGTTGGTACGCCCCGCGGCAAGCGACTCGAAGGTGGTGAAGGAGTGGCTTGCGGAGCACGGAGTTGCAGTGCAGTTCGAGCACCCCCACGGCGACTACATCACGGGTGTGGCTTCCCTGGCGACACTGAGCAAGATGGCAAACGGCGACTTCGAAACCTTCGAGCACGCTGCGTCCGGGTCCAAGATCTACAGGCTCACGAGTGGGGTGATGGTACCTGCCGAGGTGGCGAGCGCAGTGGACACCTTCACCGGATTCCACGGGTTCCCTCTTGAGCCCCGTAAGATTTCCCTTGGGGAAGGTGCTGGGGTGGTGACGCCGAAGTTCTTCAGGGACACATACAACGTGTCGCAGGTGGCAAAGTCCGGGCACACGAACATCCAGGCAATTGCACAGTTCCAGGGGCAGTATGTGGACTCCAAGGACTTGGCGGACTTCTGCAAGAAGTACGACGGGGGTGCGGACTGCGTGATCTCGAAGTTTATCGGCGAGAACAAGCAGAAGCCTGGAGTGGAGTCGATGCTGGACACAGAGTACATCATGTCCCTGAGCGAGACGGCAACGACATGGGTGTACTCGTACCCCAACATCGACTTCTGCTCGGACCTGACGGTGTTCGGGGCAAACGTGACAGGGTCTGCTGTGCACCCGTCGGTCATCAGCATCAGCTACGGGTCGCAGAAGATCGGGATGTGCTCGTCGGCGTTGGTGCAGCGTTTCGCGCAGGACGTTCAGAAGATGGGGACGATGGGGATCAGCGTGATGATCTCCTCTGGTGATGACGGCAGTGGTGGGGAAACACGTCAGGGAAGCAACGGGGGGAAGCTGTCGCCGTCCTTCCCTGCATCCATCCCGACCTGCACTGCTGTCGGGGCAACCTTCTTCGTGTCGGGGAGCTCTGGAGAAGAGGAGGCCACCACTCAGTTCGGTTCGGGCGGTGGCTTTTCGTACGACTTCACCTCTGTCCCCACTTACCAGGCGGCCGACGTGAGCGGCTACCTTGCAACGGTCACGAAGCCGAACGCACAGTTCGCGACGGGCCGTGGGTCCCCCGATGTGTCGGCTCTTGGTGAGTCCTTCACAGTCATTGACCACGGGATCGCTATCGCCGTCGGTGGTACCTCTTGTTCCTCCCCTTCCTTCGCTGCTCTCATGACCCTCTTGAACGAGGTGTGCCTTGCGCAGAGCGGTAAGACCCTCGGTTTCCTGAACCCCCTCTTCTACCAGAACCCTTCCATGTTCACTGACGTCGTGAAAGGTACCAACGCCATCGGCGAGAACTCCAAGGCCGGGTGGTCCGCCATCAAGGGCTGGGATGCCTCCACTGGTCTTGGCACCCCCGCCTTCGACAGGATGCTCGCCGTGGTCAAGAAGACCTGCACAAAGTGAGCTGCTGTTTCTTTTGTGAAAATAAAGAAAAATCCTGACTTTATGCCATTTGCACAGGTTGCATAAAAATGGGGAAATCCATTTGTTTTCTCCTTTTCTTTTTGTGTGACAGGAAATAGGCAATCCAGTATTTTTTTTGGTTCTCCCTTCCATTTTTTATTTACGGCAGTTCTGGAGGGAAAAAAAAATTTTTTTTTACCTGAACCCCCCAAACGGTCGCAAGCACCCTCTTCTGCTGCGTTCCATCTACGTGTCAACGTGTGGTTATTTTCAAGTGTTATTCCCCCCACCCCCACCCCCCCCTTCGTTTCTCCTTCTCCTCTTCCTTTCCTCATCCAGAAGATCCTCTGAATAAAATAATAATAATAATAAAGGACGAGGAACCCCCCCCCCCCCCTTCGAACGTTTCCCCTTCTTTTTTCTTTTTTTCTTTTTTTTTTCCTGCTTCTCTTTTCTGCGTCTCAAATAACCCACTCCTCTGCAGTCATATTGCTTGCAACACACAACACACACATATATTTAAATGCCACGATCTTCAGCTGGTTTGAAGTCATCGGGGGGGCGGCCCCCTAAAGGAGAGATAACGAGGAAGAGTAAGAAAGCAAAGGATAAGAAGGAGAAGAAGTCCAAGAAGAACGACAGTGAGGCGAAGAGGAGGTGGAGGCCTGGGACCGTTGCGCTGCGCGAGATTTTCAAGCTGCAAAAGACTTCGAAGCTGCTGCTGCAAAAGGCGCCTTTCCAGAGGCTGGTGAGAGAGACTATGAACAATTACAAAACAGGCCTGTCCTTCAAGCCATCGGCTCTAGAAGCGGTTCAGGAAGCTACAGAGAGCTACATGGTAGGGCTCTTCCAGGCGGCAGTCATGATGCAGATCCACAGGAAGAAGCAAACGCTCAACCACCTCGATCTCAACATCGCCAGGCGCATCCGTGGCGAGCAGCAAGGGAAATAAGTTCAGATTCCATTAAGGAGAGAAAAAAAAATGCTGCAATCCCCTCTCGTTTTATCTTGCCCTCTCTTTTTCGATACCCCCCCCCCCACCTTATTGTGTTCCATACTGTACTATTCTTTTTTTTGCTTTTTTGTTTTGTTCTCCGCCTCGCTGCCCGTTTATTGTACCTGATGACACATCATCTGTGGTTTAATGTCTGAGAGCTTCGGCCCGCTGAGAATACAACAGATTACAGTTGGATTAAATAAACACTGAAACAAATAGTAGTTCTTTTTTTTTTTTTTTTTTTCCTGTTCAAAAGGTGCGGGTGAAAAAAAAAAAAAAAAAAAAAAAAAAAAAAAATCATAACCCTCTTGAAAGGCCTTTGGCATTTAGCATGGACACAGCCTGCTCAACTGGCCCGGTCCAAATGTCCAAATGATCGAAGTAGGAACCCCCCCTCAAATCTTCGAAAGGTCCATCAGGCATGGGCACGACCTGTTCAACTGTCCCGAGGCAGCCCAGTCCAAATGGTCAAAACCAAAACTCTGCCCCTGTAACTACAGACGGCTTGCAGGGCGTGCTGTTCCTTTAGGTGGGCCCCACGTCGTTTGTTGTCTTAGAAGTGTTTTGTTGGATGCATTGACAGGAATGTAAAGTGATGACACATCATCTGTGGTTTAATGTCTGAGAGCTTCGGCCCGCTGAGAATACAGCAGATTACAGTTGGATTAAATAAACACTGAAACAAACAATTCGCCGTGACTCTGGGGTGTCTTCTCATGAGGACCATAGACCTGCCTGTTCAACTGTCCTGAGAGCGTTTTTTCTGTGTGAAAGAACAGACGGCTTGCAGGGCGTGCTGTTCCTTTAGGTGGGCCCCACGTCGTTTGTTGTCTTAGAAGCACCCATCATGACAAATAATTGGAACCAAAATGCACTTTCGCTCTCGTGTCGCTATAAAAGTGATGACACATCATCTGTGGTTTAATGTCTGAGAGCTTCGGCCCGCTGAGAATACAACAGATTACAGTTGGATTAAATAAACACTGATACCAATAAAAATAAAGAGAACCAAAATGGGTCACCTCAAATTTTTGAAGGGTCCATCAGGCATGGGCACGACCTGTTCAACTGTCCCGAGGCAGCCCAGTCCAAATGGTCAAAACTCTGCCCCCTACTACCCTGTCCCGAGAGCGTTTTTTTCTGTGTGAAAGAACAGACGGCTTGCAGGGCGTGCTGTTCCTCTAGGTGGGCCCCACGTCGTTTGTTGTCTTAGAAGCACCCATCATGACAAATAATTGGAACCAAAATACACTTTCGCTCTTGTGTTGCTGTAAAAGTGATGACACATCATCTGTGGTTTAATGTCTGAGAGCTTCGGCCCGCTGAGAATACAACAGATTACAGTTGGATTAAATAAACACTGAAAACCGAGCACTTTTCTCTCCATAGCAAAAAGAAAAGGTTCATCAGGCATGGGCACAGCCTGCATGGTGCTGTGACCCTGTTCAACTGTCCCGAGAGCGTTTTTATTGTGTGAAAGAACAGACGGCTTGCAGGGCGTGCTGTTCCTTTAGGTGGGCCCCACGTCGTTTGTTGTCTTAGAAGTGCTTCGTTGGATGCCTATGATCCCCGGTGTGTTTTGAGATTTAATGTGTTGTTATAACTATTTCTAAGCCTGCACGGTGCCATGACCCTCTGACTGCCCCGGATAACAATAACACTTCTCGATCACAACGAGTGGGGTGGGGGAAAAAGAACCCCGCTCATAAAACCGGCAAGAGTTTTGAGTTTCCCGAAGAAAAAAAAAATGCATAACTATTAGACCATAAAAATTACCAGAGAGAAAACAAAGAGAACTAACAAAGATGGCCGGCCAAGGGAAGACCTCCGCGAAGGGCAAGTCGGTGACGTCGAAGTCGAAGAACGTGACGAAGGGCGCTGGCGGGAAGAGGAACACGAAGGTCAGCAGCCGTGGGATCACGAAGGGGAGCATCAGGAGGATCGCCAGGCGTGGTGGGTGCAAGAGGATCGCAGCGAGTGCCTACGACGAGGCGAGGACCATCTTGAGGTCCTTCGTGGACAAGGTGATGGCCGACACCGCGACCCTCCTGGAGCTGACAGGGAGGAAGACCGTGCGTGCCGCTGACATCCTCTTCGCCCTGAAGAAGCAAGGCCGCACCCTCTACGCTGTCGCGTAGGTTGGCAACCCACCCTTTTTTTTTTCTTTCTCTCCTTTTCTCTCTCTCTCTCTCTCCCTCTCGAACCTACCGACTCCTGTGTGTCACCACACAAGGGGAGGAAGGTAGGGGTGCCACTCAGCGCCGACAGTTCTTCTTTTTATGCTCGTCTTAACCTTGCTCCCTCCTTCAACCCTTCTTTTCCCACAGTTTGAAAAGCACACGACAAAAAAACCCTCAAGAAAATATGCATTCGTCATCCCCTGTGAAGTCGAGGAAGCAGAAGAAAGAGAAGAACGAAAAGAAGGTGAAGAAGGAGGATGACGGTGAGAAGAGGAGGAAGAAGGCGAGCTACACGAGCTACAACATGTACATCCACAGGCTGATGAGGACGCAGGACACCAAAAGCGGCAAGGTGCAGATCACAGCGAAGGGGATGGCGATCGTGAACTCCTTTGTGGTGGACCTGTTCGACAGGCTCGCTGGGGAGGCAGGGCGCCTCACCACCCACGCACAGGTGAAGACTTTGAGCTCCAAGGCTGTCATGGCGGCTGTGAAGATGCAGCTTCCCAAAGAGCTTGCGACCCACGCCCTTGCTGCTGGCGCCACCGCCGTTGGTCACTTTGGAGGAGAGGCTTCTGACAAGAAGAGCAAGAAGAAGAAGAAGAACTAGTGACCGACCCTCCAACCTCCTTTCATCCCCACCTTCTTTTTTTTGTCTGTGAATGAAAACAACACTCCAGCCCAGTCGGGTGGGAGTGTGGTGGTGATGACCACCAATCCTTCCTTTTTATTGTATTTTTATTTTGTTTATTTGTCGCTCTCGTTCAGTCATCACAGAAGGGATGCGTTTCTGGTTGACGTTGCCGTGAGTCAAGGCACACTAAGTCACTAACACTCAGCAGGCTGAAGTGTGAAAATTCGACCTGATGCTGATTCAGGGTTAGCAATCGATCGACCACTAGTGCAACCCCGAGACACATTCTCATAGTTACTTGGCTCTGTTCATTCAGTTTCATCAACGTTAGTTAAAACCATTTATGGAGTTCCTGGGAGGGAACAGTAACACGATCAGCACACACACCAGCATGCCAACCAGCACACCTGATCTTGCAAATTGTCCATTGTGTTAACAATGTGCACGGTACAACTTGGGTTTTCGACTTGCGTTATTTGTCACTCACAATTGCAGAATAAAAAAATTTTTGGTTTGGTGCATAGTCCTTTTTATCCTTTTTGTGTGTGTGGACCAGACTAGACGTAGTTCCAGTCTTTTAATTCCCAAATTCCCCTGTTTCTTCTTTGGCACCAGCAGGGGGTGAAGCAGGTCTCCAGATGTGTCACTTCACCTTAAGCTGTGCAAGCTTCAGCTTTCTATTTTACGCGCGGATTTTATCCCGTAGCCGCTTTAGCTCAGTTGGGAGAGCGTCAGACTGAAGATCTGAAGGTCCCTGGTTCAATCCCAGGTGGTGGCATTTTTTTTTCCAATCCCAAGTTGTTGATCCTCAATATCCTCAAAAAACACAGGAGGTAGGAAAACCATCTAAAATGAGTGTGTGGAGCATGTTTTTCACCCAAAAGCCTGAGCTTAAGCTCGCCGTTATGGACGAGTTGATGGCGAAACAGAAGAGGTTTCAGACGAGAGAAGACTGGGAAATCGAGGTTGCTGCACAGAACGCTAGGTCCACTACCTACATGGCGACCTTTGGCGTGTGGTTATCTTGCTTCGTGTTCAGCGCTCCTACTGGGCAGGTCAAGAGAATGTTCGGACCCCCTGACTCACTTGTGATTCCTCCCTGGAGGATGGCCAAGGATGCTTGCCAGAACATTGTTTTGGGGATGAACGGGTTCAGGCCGCAGGCGACTGGTCTGTACCGCCAGTTCTGGTGCATGGGTCCTGCGTTCCTTACGCTTTCCTGCATGTCCCACTACAACGAATGCGCGAGGTGGTCTGCATACCTGAACCTGAAGGACAAGACTGCCTTCGGTGAGCTTGCCTCGAAGATCGAGGACGGTAGCCTTCACGAAAACCCAATCCTCGCTACCCTTGATGCTGTATGTGTACAATGAAATAAAAGAAACTTACACAGAAAACCGCCAACGTGACCCACGGCAGCAAAATGGAGCTCAGCACACTGTAGAAACGCCCGTCATCCAAGTCAGCCTTTGCCATTATCCCCCCTGCCCGAAAATAAGATAAGAAGAGCCCCTTTTTTATTCACCCCGGGATTTCATTTTTCTCCAACCCCTCCCCTCCCTTCTTTTTTTTGGGTGCACCCCTTTTATGTTTTTCTTTTGGCTTTTTTTTTTTTCATTTCATTTTTTTCCAACGGAGTGTATTTCCCCCCCTCGGCCCACCTTTTTTTTTTCGTTTTTTTTTTTTGTTATCATCCCTGCTAATTTCCTTTTCCGTGAGTTCCAAGTTGCCGAAGGGATACACAACAACGACGAAAAGAAAATGAATCGGGCCTTACGAGTGTGTTTAGCTAGGAAGGGTTTGGGGAGCAGGTGTAAGACTGGGAAGGTAACATGTATGGAAGAAGCGCTCTCTCCAGGAGAGCATGTTCAGGTGATTTTAAAGGAGTCATCCAAAGTACGAGGAGCAAGTTCAGCCATTAGTATGATATATAAACAATATTCAAACACACATAGATAGCATCTTTGTTGTTGCTGGGACAACTTTTTTCTGCACCGCCTGGCTGATGATGTATGGCGAAAAACAATACAATTTAGCACCACCACAGAATCATGACCGTTTACGAGTCTGAGATGGTAAAGGCTGCTGATGATGACAACGAAGATGATGAAGATTAAATGTGGCAATTTTAGCTCTAAAGCCCAAACTTTGTACTAGTTATTCATTCTTGAAATTCTTCTTACTGAGCTTCCGTTAAGTAACTGTGGGAAACCGACAGCAGCCGTGTTTTTTATCGCATACGAAAAACATGTGGCCCTATGGTGTAGCGGTAGCACTTTGGATTCCAAATCCAATAACGGCGGTTCGATTCCGTCTAGGGTCAATTTTCCCCGACGTCATTTTCATCCAGTTAGTTGTATTCTACAAAACTCCCCCTGTTGGGTTCGAACCAACGACCTGCAGGTTAACAGCCTGACGCGCTACCGACTGCGCCAAGGGGGATCTGCAAGTTTGCATAATAATAATAAATGTACCACTGTCGTGCGAAGCCAAAGGCTGGGGGAGGGATAGGGCAGGAGGCCTGAAGGGCCTCCTGCAAGTGAAAGGGGGAACAAGAGGGGTTGACAAATTTTTTGTAAAAGTTTAAAGAAAACCCTCCCACAACTATCCATACGTACCGAGGCGGGAGGTGGGCAGGCCCGGGGGCTCCCAGCGTTCGCAACTGTGCCCACCTTCAACGTCCCTCGGCATCTCACCAGCCCGCATCGCACAACAGCACCCTTTGGCCGAACCTCCGGGATTTCAAGGGGTGGGGTACCTCGTCAGTGCTCGTAGGCACACCGGCACGGAGGCATCCCCTTCAGCCGGTTTTGTTGGGCTGTGGAGCCTTTGGAAAATAAAAATGTAAAGAAAACATAACCAGAGAGGAAGAAAGAAGTTGGGGTGCACGACAGGGCAAAAAAAGGGAAGACATGGGGGATGAGAGTACTATTACTAAAAAAGTTTAAATCTACTTCTACTTCTTGCCGGCCCGGCACAGCACGCCTCGCACCCAGCAGCACACGCCACACAGACAGACTAGAGCACCTCCACCGCAACCAGTTCTCTTCCAGTGTCCCCGTGCACCCCACCGTCGATCCGTTTGTCTGTACCCAGTTCGGCTACCGATCTGTCTGGCCTTCCAGTTGCGACAGGGCGGTCATTGCCTGAAGGGCGCCGGGATCAACACTGTGGCCTCCACTTCGCGCGAGACCGGTCTCAGCCTCACGTCTCTCGGATGGGGTACGCTGGAACACTGGGCGACGCCGCCGCACGCATCACACCACGACACAGCGGAACCAGCACAAACATACCGTACGCCACTCACCAGCGACACCAGCCACAACCCACCGCTCCTGTTCACCCCACCGTTGTCCGAGTACCTGTACCCAGTTAGCCTGTGTCCTGACTGGCCTTTCAGTTGGGGCAGGACTGACAACGCTACAAGGGCGCCGGGAACAACCTGTGGCCTCCACTGTGCGCGAGATCGGTCTCAGCCTCTCGACGCTGGTGGAATGAACAGGAACGGTGGGTGTCACCGCCGCACGCAACCACGCACACGCCGCGCGATGGGAGAGAATGCCTTTTGCTCAGACCGAGTCTGAGTGGTCTTACACCCCCGCTACCGGTGCCCCGATAGCGGCTTGTGCCAAACAGGCCGACTTCGCTCCAGCACCCTCCCCGACACGCCTTCGCGCTTTCGCACCACAGCCCTCCCTGGCCTGCGGTCCCAGGGGCCACCACGAGGAGGACAGCGCAGGATACTTCACACCATGTTGTTGTTCTTTTTTTTTATGTGTACCCCAACCCCCAAGTTTGCATCTGGTGTTGTGATAAAGGAACCGACTATTACCCCAAATCGTCATTGAGGAAGATGACAGATCCGCGGGTTTAATTTACTTTAATCCCTTGCCTGCCCAGCACCTTGGAAGTTGACCTCATTTGTGCTGCTTCTCAACACCATACACAGAACACAGAGGCAGAATCAAGCCCAAATAATTAAGAGTCCTCTGTTCTTCTGCGTGACTGGGTGGCTCGATCCCAACGTTCGTATTTGATGGTAGATTTGATATCTCCATAAAATCTAACTTAACAGGAAATACACACAGATAACATGACCGAACTCAACAGGTGATGCGAATTCTAGATTACAGTAATTAATGCAAGATAATGCCCAGCACCTGCATAAATATGCAAGTCCTGTGCCACTGAGTGCTGTGAATGATGACATGAACCCCGCGAGAGTCGAAAAGAGATGTGAGACTACGGTGAGAAGGGATAGGCCTGCATCTATTCCAGTCCATGTTTATGCTTCTGCACCTGTTGGTGCTTCGCCTTGTAGTATCCTGAGGAAGACATACAAGTCACCAGTCCCTTTGCCTTCTCCTCTGTCGCCGAAATCGAGACTACCGATATCACGTTCCCCTCGTCCCGCCCCCCCGATGCTCCTTCCTGTCCCTCACGTACCCAGCCTTGGACCTGCTCCCACGAAGCGTGTTCTCCTGTCCCCTGAGAGCCAACCCCTCTCACCGAGAGGCATTTCCACCTTCTCCCGTCCACGTATCTCTCCACCCCGCTTGAAGCCTGACACGCTCAACCCTGTTCAAGAACCTCCGTCAGAAAGCTGTACTCCGTGTGTGTCTGTTCTTGAAACAGAAGACACTATCCTGCAGTATCTTAAAACCTCTGTTGTGCAAGTGTCCCTGCCTGTCCCTGTCTCTCGCGAGGAAAACGGTCACTCCACGAGGGAAACTTACCTTGTCGAACGGGAGAAGCGACGGGAAGCAAGACGTGCGGAAAGGACAAAGGAACGGGAGCTTGAAAGAGAAAAAAGCAGAGAACGTGAAGACAAAAGGCAAAAATTTCTTTATGACGAGAAGAAGAAGAAGATCGGTAAGCAGCTGATAGAGCTGGTGAAAATCGAAGAAAGAGAGAGGCGTAAATTGGATCAGATGGAGTCTCGAATGCAGCGTGCACGAGTAGAGAGCGAAGGGCATGAGCTGCACATGATAACGCAAAGAGCCAACGAAGTCGCTGCGTGGGAGCGACGCAGATTGGAGAGGCTGAACGGCAAACTTGAAAGTGTTCAGACACAAGAAGTACGAGAACGCACCACGCAGCAGAAGCTGGAAAGCAGAGGTCGAAAAAATCTCGTGGCAGATCATAAACAAGTGTTCGAAGAGCTTACTGCGAAGGAAAACGACAAACAAGAAAGAGAAGCACGCTATGCGAACGAGCTGAAAAGGTTAATGTCGCAAGAAAGTACATACAGATCGCAACTCGAAACTTCATACAGTACTAATACATCGATGCTGCGCGTGCTATGCAACTACGACAACTCGCTTGCTGTTATCTGTGGCAAGCAACAGTCGGCCTTTGACCTTATCCTCTTCCGGGAACACAACACACGGAAGCTCATTGACGTGACGGACATGGAGACGGAGGAGCGAGAAGACTTCGAACTGATCTACAACGAAGAAATCGAGCTACTCACAACCGAATTTAAAGAGGAGACGCAGAATTTATTTGAAACTGAGGCGAGCAAGGAGGCTGCAGAACTCGAGAGCAGGTCGACATGCAGCAGTGAAGTAGAGGACAACAGGTTCAAAGACACGAGTAACGATCTTCTCGACGAAACAAACAGCCTGACTTGCGAGAGGAAAAGCATGAGTAGCACACAGAGTGATGAAAATAATCACTCGATAAAAAACACCGAAGAGGAAGAAGAATGTGAAGAAGTAGAAGAGGAAGAAGAAGGCCGTGAGTCGAGTGTCTCAGGCACGTTGTCGAACCTCTCGTCGACGACACGGCACGGAGGCGATACGACAAGTCTGTTGGGTATGAAGAGCCGAGAGACATCATCGCCGACGGAAGAGTCTGCCCCCAGCAGCACCGATGACATGTCCATCCTTGAAAGACGGCTGACGAAGAAAACACTGGATGCCGAATGCAACTCTCCTTTGGGCTCTCCCCGTCCCATTCATGACCCCGACTGCCTTACTATCCAAGTCCCGAACCCTGGTGTCCCTGCTTCGCCACGAGCCCGTACACCATCCACCCCATCTGGTATCGCATCACCTATGATGTTCCCCAAGAGACCTCCCCTTCCACCATACCAACCCAGCAAAACCCCTCCCGAGCACAACCTATTGTCACCGGTTCTATCACCGGCTTTTTCATCGTACAACAGCAGGCCAAGAGGGCGCAATCACAGTGTTGCCTCGGGACTCAGCAACGAGTCGCGAATATCTCCGCTTGCAGGAACCATTGCGGCTGTCAGAAGCGCCCTCAAAGCAGGCAAAAACAAAGAAGCTGCAGAAGCACTTGAACAAGTAACCGAGCATCTGGGCACTGATATGTTAGCAATGAAGCTGTTAAACGAAGTGAAAACCGGGATCGCCCCGTCGCCAGGGATAGGCTACACAGAAGATGGCGTGAACTTTTCTCCCGAGAGACTAACAGCGATGACACTGGCAATGTTGGAGGAGCACGTGAAGCTGCAGGAATGTCTGTGGAGTGATGAAACATCGTCATACGGGGAGGAGTATGAAGATGAAGAAGAAGAGGAAGACGAAGAAGATGAAGAGACGGACGAAGAGTCTGATGACAGCGATCAAGAACTTCTGGCTCCCGAATCTATTTACTTCAAAGGGCTACCCGATGCCAAGACGCTCCAAGCTACCACGGCTTACACGGCAGTGCGCCATAACCAGAACAATTATGCTGTCAGGTTCGCGCCCACAGTTGATGTGGCGACGGCAGAAGAAGCAGCGATCACGGTGGCAAGAGCGGCCAACATTGACGAGGCGAACGTGACAGCGAAGATTGGGAGTGAGGGTGACTTCGAGTGCTCCATCAAAGACAACGTTGTAGAAAACATTACGGAGATCAAGAAGAAGTTGAAGAAGACGATGGGCAACGTCGAGGTCAGCAAGGAGAACAAGGCACTCGACGGCACCAAGTTGCTGATGGCCAAGCTCCTGTCGTGGTACTCATCGAAAGCCGGCGACGTTGTGATGGAACTGGTCCAAAATCTGCGTTACCCTCCTCACGTGAAGACAAGACTGCAAAAGAGGAAAACTCTTTCAAAGATCGCAAAGTCCGTGCTCGACAAGGGCGAGTACATCAACGCGTCTGCAGTTGAGGTTCTAGTGCTCAGGCAGTACACGCAGAAGCCCATGGACATCGACAGGGATCTTGGGTGGACCGACGTCCCGATGCCCCCTGACTCCGACTCTGACGTGGCCGGGAAGCTTCTTGTGAACGACTACGAAAAAAATCATAGTGACTGGGACTGGTCTCAACATTTAGAAAACCCCGCAAAAAGAAACGGCAGTTTGTTCGGACCCGTATGCGCCGCTCTGCGCGACCAGGGTCCCGGAGGGAGCTGCGGGGCATGGAGCGAAGCCGTTTTGAGGAAATGGATTAAATGGTTGATGACTGTCTCTGCCATTGTGCTTCCTGACACCGAGGAGTTTCTGAACATCAAACTGTACAGGGGGCTGGGTGCAGGAGGGCTGCCTTCTGAAGTAGTTACCAATCACAGACTAATGTCAGAGAACACTCTGCTGACATGGCCTGCACTATCATCCTGCTCACTGGACAAGGCACAGTCGACGGCGTACATGCACGGTCATGGACAGAACACGACAAATAGGCCAACAGACACAAAACCCGGGACCATATTATTCGAACTAGAAGGCGCGACCGCAGGAGCGAGACTGGCACCACTGTCACAGTACCCCGAGGAGGAGGAAGTCCTGCTAGGGCCATTGATGACGTTCAAGATAACAGATGTAAAGGAGGACCACACAAATCAGTTCGGGTGTGGACTGCACATTACAATGGTTTGTGAGGGACTGATGGGGTGCGCGGGGGAGGAGGAGCGGGAAGATCTTAAAACATTTTTGAACGGCGTGCGTGAAGACGGGTGGTGCTCCTCCATGGGTTTACTGCGTACTGTCACATCACGTGCTTCTGACCTATGGATGGTGGTCAGGAATAGAAGACGATCGACTTTCTCGGGCAAGCCAGGCGATTTATTGAACGTTCCCGATGACCTCCCTATACCCCGTCTCAAGTCAATCAGATCGATGAGGGAGTCGAGGCATGGCAGCGGTCCTGCTCCTGGTCTCCCTGGCTGGGTCCAAGCTCGTGTAGCTGCAATTGATGGAAAGGAACTCGACTTTTTCTCCACCATGTCCCAGGGAACAGAGAGCCCCACACCTTCTTCACCTGTCAATGATTGAAAGTGTTTTATATAGAATTGATTAGGAGTAGTTTTTTTTTGTAGTGTTTTTTTTTTTTTTTTTTTTTTTTTTTTTTTTTTCCTATCAGAAAATACTGTGCTCATTTCTCTTCCCCACATTTCTTTTTTTTTTTCTTCTCCTCCTCCCTCCTCTGTTTGTTCTTTCTTTTTCAATTTTCAATCAGGTTCTTTCTCCCTCTCCAGAAGGGGAGGGGGTTGAACGATAAGAAGAAGAAAAAGAAAAAGAACGTACCGTGTTACTCCTCCCCTTTCTAGCTCATGGTGTTTGAACAAGGGTTGGTGGTCTCTTCTGTAAAGGGCACGTTGCCAGCCTTCCCCCCCTTCCACCCCCTCTTTTTTTCTTTTTTGAAAAAAAGTGTGTCGTCACGTTCTGAGGATAAATATAAAAAAAAAAAACAAGATAAGAAAAAAAAAATGTGCGAAAATATAAAAATCCTTTTTGCCACCCCTTTCTTGTTGTTTCAGTGATTCAGAAGTACTCTAAAATAAATAAAAGAAATCACTGTAAGTGCGAAAATGCTTGCTTCCTCATTCCCGCCTTCCTATGGCCACCCCACTGAAAAGACCTTTTCTCGAAAAGACCATGAGACCGCTAGAAAATGACAAAAAAAAAAAGAAATGACTCTTCTTAAAGAAGCAAGGAAGAACCTTTAACAACAAAAAGAAAATATAAATAAAATGGAGAGAAGAAAGAAGAAAAAAAAGAAGAAAATGCTACGAACTCCTTCCCCAACTCCCCCCAACCTCCTCCCGTCCCATCCCCTTCTTTTTTGGTTGAGGTTCTTTGTGTATCGATGAAAAAAAAAAAAACTTTTTTTAAAATATTTTTTGAACAAATTGTCGAAATCAAAACCTCACAGGGAGAGGGGGTGGGGAGGGCCCGTTCGCCAAAGATGCTCTTGGTGAGCGTAACTTTGGAGGAGAGGACAGGGCGGGCTGAAGCGCAACTCATGGAGCTGGAAGAAAGGAGGAAGATAAGAAACGCGTTCTTCCCGACTCATCTCAACATCATCGAATGTGCTGCCAGATCGTATGTCAATGCTTCAGTAGCAGTGTTCGTGCAGGACGTGCACGAGAGCGCCAACGACATGGACATTGACATGGATGTCGAAATGTCAAGCGAAGAAGATATCCCCCCACCAGTGTCCCCTACAGAACTAGGCGAGGACAGCATCAGAATGATAACAACAATCTTCCAAACGTTCGATATGAATGCCGACGGCCACTGGGACATGACAGAAGCGAACCAATGGATGCGTGTGTGCATGGAGGACTCTGCCTTCGACATCAGCGGTTGGGAGCGAACCTGCAGCAACACCCACACCGACCCCAACCTCGGCCTTGACATCAAGGCCCTGCAAGGTTGGTACACCACCTCGAACTCCTTACAACAACACTACAGACAAGTCACTGTAAACGGGGAAGTTGATCCCGACATCGGGATCCCCCCAGAAGCGGAGATCCACAAGCTCGAAACCATGCTTGACATCATCTTCAAAGGCTACGATGTGATGGACCATGGAGTGTGGAACGAAGAGGCCTGCCTCACATGGATAGACACCATCGGCTGGCTTGACAGCTACAACGACGTGTGCGAGGTGGTCGGTGCGGACCCTGATGTCGGTCTCACAAAAGACGACGTGGCACTGCTCTACAACATCAACGAGTACCGTCTGACGAAGCACTACGAGGAGATGGCCAAGCAGCGGCCTGAGGACAGCACCTTCAACGCCGTGGATGACGAGAACGAAGCGGATTACTGTTTCGGGGGCTACCACAGAGTCAGCGAGGGCGACGTCTACAACGATAGATGGGTCGTCACAAGGAAGCTTGGTTGGGGGAACTTCTCCACCGTGTGGCTTGCCAAGGACAAGCTGGGCCAGCGATCCGTCGCACTGAAGATCGGAAAGGGTGCAGAGTCCTTGCACGAGATGTCTGAACTCGAAGTGCAGGTCCTGCAGAAGACCAACCAGTTCTATGATGAGTGCGAGTGCGAGATCCTCAAGGGGTGCGCTAAGAGGCTGGTGAAGCTTGAGGAGTACTTCGACATCACAGGCCCGCACGGCCTGCACCCCACAATGGCCATCGAGGTCGTGGGTCCCGACATCTTGAAACTTATCACAGCGCACGACTTCGCAGGTGTCGCCCCATGCATCACAAAGACTCTTGTGAAACACATGCTTCAAGGACTGGCCTTCCTGCACTCCATAGGGCTGGCGCACGCTGATATCAAACCTGAGAACGTCTTGATTCAAACAATGGACATGAACGGGGACTGCGATCCAGCCTATGTGGAGAAGCTGCTCAGCGGGACTTTAGAAAAACCTGAAGACATGAGCCTGGCAGAGTTCATGGACAGGACGTACTCCTGCAAGGTGTCGGACTTTGGTAGTTCAAAGTGGGTCGAGAACGACAAGTCTGTCCACAAAATGCAAACCTTGGAGTACCGTGCCCCTGAGGTCGTCCTGGGGTATTCCGCCGACGTGGCGATCGATGTGTGGTCGGTGGCCTGCACGTGCTACGAGCTGTTGACAGGGTGCTTCCTTTTCAACCCGAAGGCTATTGAGAGCTCTTGCCCGCAGGATGGCGTTCATGTTGCACTGTTTATGGAGACGCTTGGGATGTTCCCGGAGAGCTTGTCGAAGGGATCAGGGTGGCACTGCACAGAGTACTTCGATGAGGAAACAGGGATGTTCAAGTACGGTGAGGTGGAGGTGGTCGACCTGAAGGAGTCCATCGTGTCGAAGCACAAGGCCACACCCGAGCAGGTACTTATTAAAAAGAGAAAGAAAAAAAAAAAAAAAAAAAAAAAAAAAAACAGGCGGAAGGTCTTGTTTCGTTCCTGCTGCCGATGTTGGAGCTGAACCCAAACCATCGCACGCCAGCGATCAAAGCGATTGACCACCCCTGGCTTGCCGTGACTGAGGCAGACGCCATTCCCTTCTCTGCTGAGGGACGAAAGAGGTTGGGCATGAAGTTGCAAGGGGACGATGACACTGACAGTGAAAGCTCTTGCTCTTCTGACACAGTGCCGTCTCCTTCGCTGGTGTTGGCGGGGCACCACGATGTGCACCTTGGGCAACAAGAAGAGACGCTGTTGCAGAGCTTGCCCCCCCCATCTGTGTCCCACCATGGCAGGCCTTACAAAGACACTGTCATCCTTGACCTCAGGCAAAGGGCCGACTACGCTGACCTTAGAAGGGAAGAACTCATTGAGAGGAGACGTTTACGTACCCAGTTCTTCCCAGCCCACTTGGAAGCTATTAAGGTATAAAACCAAGAGAATAGAAATTTAATAAAAAACAAAACAAAAAATAGGAATCAGCCCGTGCCCGAGCATAGGGAAATATGAGTTTTTTTTTTTTTCTTTTGCCCTCCCCCTTTTTTTTTGTATCAGGACGTTTAAAAAAAAAAAAAAGAAGAGAGGAATAAAAAAGAAAAGAATCAAAAAAAAAAAAAAAAGAAAAAATCTGTGTGGTGATTATATATATTTTTTGTTTTTTGTTTTTGTTTTTCTCACCCCTCCCTGCAAGTATTTCTTTACCCTTCCCCAATCAATTGCCCATAAGGTACTTCTCGTCCATTTTTTTATTTCCTGGGGTGGGTCACCGCGTAAACTTGAGAAAGCCTTACTTGGCACTCTTTTGTGGTGGGCATCTTTTGCGCATGAAGTGCATGGTAGTTTGGAGAAAAGAAAAAGAAAAAAAAAACAAAAAAAACAACGGGAGGGCTGACCTTCCTATCCCTTCTTTTCTTCTCATATTTTTTTCTCTCTCTCCCCCATAGATATGTGTTTAGTCCCCCCCCCCCCCCCCCCCCCCCCCTTCCTCCCTTACCTTCTTTGTTTCCACACTTCATAGTTCAAGTGAAAAGGAATAAGAGGGACGGTAAAGAATGGTTTGATGTGTTAGAGGTATAAGGAGAAGGGAAAAACAGAAAAAAAGGAATTCCCTCCAATGATGATTTTTAAAATTCGTTAGAATAGAATTGCATAGATAGATAAAGGGAAGGCCTTGGGTGCAAAAAAAAATAAAATAATGCCATGCTTTTTATTTTCTTCCCCCCCCCCCTCCTCTTCTCTCTTGTATTGACAACATCGCATTGCTTGGGTGTGCAAGAAAAAAGTAGCTGGGGGGGGGGGGGGGGAGCAGTGAAATGGTGAAGGAAGAAGAAAAAGAACCGCGAATGCACGAAAAAAAAAATTCCGCCCACCCCCTTCTTTTTTTTGTTCTTCTCAACCCTTATTCGTCCACGCCCTCCTCCCCCCCCCCCCCCCCCCACTCTGTTGTTATTCCTTTTTGTTTTATATATATTTTTTAATCCTGAATAACTTTGATCTGGGGGTGGGGAGGGGTTCTTTTTTTTTTTACCTAAAAAATAGAATTTTTGCCAACAAAGACACCCGAGTCAGCTTAACCTGCCTTATCATTACTGGGGAGGGTTCATGCATTTTTTGCTGGAAAAGTAAGGCTCACTTTTTTGTGAGTTTTCTTTTTTCCAGGAAGTGCCTCCACCCTATAGTTTTACAGGTGTTAAGTGTTAAGGTGGAGTCGAGATTTCCTTTTGTTTCTCTAAATTGCAGTTTTTTTGTCCAAAAAAAAAAAAAAAAAAAAAAAAAAAAAAAAAAAAAAAAAACGAAAAAGACACCCGAGTCAGCTTAACCTGCCTTATCATTACTGGGGAGGGTTCCTGCATTTTGTCGAAAGTAAGGCTCTCTTTTTTGCGAGTTTTCTTTTCCCAACAAGTGCCTCCACCCTATAGTTTTACAGGTGTTAAGTGTTAAGGTGGAGTCGAGATTTCCAATTTTTTCTTTTTTATTTTTTTTTTTTTAGAAATAGAATTTTTGCCAAAAAAGACACCCGAGTCAGCTTAACTTGCCTTATCATTACTGGGGAGGGTTCATGCATTTTTGCTGGAAAGGTAAGGCTCACTTTTTGCGAGTTTTCTTTTTTCTAGGAAGTGCCTCCACCCTATAGTTTTACAGGTGTTAAGTGTTAAGGTGGAGTCGAGAACTGGGATACATCTCCAAGTGCCCCACCTGCGGCCAGTCTCTTGTAGTAGATCTACGCCTTCCAATAAGAAAAAAAAAATCCGGCCAGTTGTCAACGGAAAAAAAAAAAATTAAATTTTTGTCAAAGACACCCGAGTCAGCTTAACCTGCCTTATCATTACTGGGGAGAGTTCGTGCATTTTGCTGGAAAAGTAAGGCTCACTTTTTTGTGGAGTTTTCTTTTTTCCAGGAAGTGCCTCCACCCTATAGTTTTACAGGTGTTAAGTGTTAAGGTGGAGTCGAGAGCCTAGGATACCAACTTTGACCCCTTCCAAATGGCACATAAAAGTGAATCTTCGTTGATATCAGGTATCTGCCCTACACCTTCCAACAACGAAGAAAAACAAAAAGAAAGAAAATCCAGCTAGCTGTCAACACGTTTTTTTTTTTTTTTTTTTTTTTCATTATATCAAAGACACCCGAGTCAGCTTAACCTGCCTTATCATTACTGGGGAGGGTTCATGCATTTTTTGCTGGAAAAGTAAGGCTCACTTTTTTGTGAGTTTTCTTTTTCCCAACAAGTGCCTCCGCCCTATAGTTTTACAGGTGTTAAGTGTTAAGGTGGAGTCGAGATTTTCTTACAATTGCACATTCGTGTCTTTGGTCGCGATAAGTATCCCGTGTCGTATATATGTCGATGTTCATGGATACGCGTACATTATCTTGGGCCTCATAATGAGCACAATTCGCTTCCGACTGCTTGAGATTAGCGGTAATCGAGACATTATTCGCCTCCGACGTGACCATCTGCGCGTGGAGAGCCGTGTAGTCTGCCTGAAATTTTCTCCTTGCTCCATGTTGAGTCTTGCAAAAAAAAAAAAAAAAAAAAAAAAAGGAGGGCGGAGAAGAGAGGGAGGGGGGAGGGAGAGAGCAGCGGGGTAATAAAAAATGGGTGAAGAAAAGGAAGAGAAGAATAAAGAAGTACGAGTGTCATCATATATGAAACACACCCAATGGTGGTCAGGGGGCATTGCGCCGCGCCACGTTGGGCTGTTGATGATATGTATTTTGCCAGTGATGAGTATGCTGAGTAACCCAGCGGTCATGGGCCGAACAGCGGGGCAGTATGCATTTTTTTTTTTTACGAGAAATGAGGATCGCAACCACAGAGCGGCTTGGGAGCAAACATACAACCGCCAGCTACGGCACCGTTATAAATACATGTTCGCATCCGCAGCGACATTTGTGGGGCTTGTGTCAATTTCGTTTAACTCAGACGACAGCATAGCCAGGACAGATTGATTTTTTTTTTTTTTTTTTGATTAATTTTCAATTAATTTTTTTTTTAAAAACAACCAAAGGTGGGTACAAAAAAAAAAAAAAAAGAAAAAAAAAAAAATGTCGTCTAAAAAATCAGAAAAAAGGCGGAAACGATCACCGTCCGCTGAATCGAGTAGTAAACAAACCCCAACGGGCCCGACGATGAAGATTAAGGTGAAGGACACTATACACAACAGAGAAATGGAACTTGAGCTTCCGGAAAAAACCAGGGTGGAGGTTGCAAAAGCGAAAATAGGTGGAGAATGGGTGGGATGGCGGCGCATCGACATGGTGTTGCTAGGTAACGGAAAAGTGGAACAAATGGACGGAGACGAAATATCCAGCGGGTCATACCTATTAATGACCCGAGCATCTGTTGTTGAAGCGGCTGAAGGCTACAGAAACAACACCGGGAAACGTGAGGATGATGACCACGAAGATTGGGGTGTTTATGGTGCAAACCCGAATCAAAAAGTCCGAGTTTCTGTTTGCGAAAACTCCCACGGCCACCTAGCTTCAACTATAACTTGGAAATCCGAGGGCCACACCCTTGGTAATGCGCTGCGGCACACGCTTGTCCAAAACCCAGCCGTTCTTCAGTGCGGGTATACTATTCCTCATCCACTTGAGGATGATATGGTCATGGAGATAACCTCCAAGGAGTACCCACCTGATCTCCTTCGAGCGGCCATCCATGGTCTCGCTGGCCTCTGCGACGAAACTGTCGGGATCTACACGGAGAGCCTAGAAGCGTTTGAAAATAAAATGGAAGAATGATTTTTTTTTTTTTTTTTTTTTTTTTTTTTTTGATTTTCTTTTTATATATCAAGTGTTTTTCTTTTTATTTCTTTGCTGACCCCGACTATGATATGATCAATGGCGTCCAAAGAGAAATGATTTTTTCTTCTTCCGAGGAGGGCAACGGAAGGGTCATTCCTTTGGCGGTAGTAGGTAACAAAAAGTAGGTCTGCTTCCCTGCATCTTCCCTGTTCGCTTCTGCCTCCCTGGCCTGCTCCAGGACAGCTTCCGTCCTCCTCCTCTTTCAGAAGTTTCAGAAAGAGTGAGGGAAAAAAAAAAGAAAAAAAAAAAAACACTAAAACACCACCCACCAGGTTTAGTAAAAGAACCAAAAGAGAAAGAAGGAAAAAATGGGTTCCGTTCCCAGGCCTAGGGGCATGCGCCCCAAGTGGAAGAAGAAGAGGTTGAAAAGGTTGAAAAGGAGAAGGCGGAAGATGAGGCAGAGGTCCAAATAGGAGCAGTAAAAAAAAATCTTTAAAAAAAAAAAATCATCAAATAAGTTGGCGAAAGTGTTGACCGGGAAATAAGAAAAAGGGGGGATGACCTTTTTTTCCTCTTTTCTTCCTTCTTTATTCTGCGTTCAATTGTCAACAAGCAAAAAAAAAAATACAAAATCTCCTCACAGTCAAGTAATATGGGTTCCGTTCCCAGGCCTAGGGGCATGCGCCCCAAGTGGAAGAAGAAGAGGTTGAAAAGGTTGAAAAGGAGAAGGCGGAAGATGAGGCAGAGGTCCAAATAGGATCGTAGTGCGGGTCACGCCGGCTGAGCTTCTTTAACCAATTGGAAAAAAAAAAATCACAAAAAAAACCCCACCCCCACCCAAGCCCAAACCTCGGTAAAGAAAAAGTTTTCTTTTTTCTCTTCAGTCGCCACTCCATCCAGAGAAAAAAAAAAAAAAAAAAATGGCGTTATATCGAACGCCGGTGCTCCGTTCCGTGGGGAGCAGGATATCAATGACAACCAGAGAGGCGATGATGTGGGGATACGGTGTCGGTCAGGACTTTCGGCCAGAGAATATGGGATCGGACTGGGAATTTGTAGACGGCACACAAGCGCCGAGAACGGCTGTTCAGGTTCACGTGGAAAAAAATTTACGAGTTTACATGGAGTCCATAATTGATGCGTGTGCTACTGTATGGAAGAAAAAAAGGAGAAAAAAAAAAAAAAAAAAAAAAAAAAAAAAAAACAGGTTGAAGAAATGGCCGAAAGAAACCAGCTCCCAGTGCGGCCAGGGACAGACATGATCCGAAAGTTTGATCCGGAAGTGCCTTTATGTATGTGGGGACTAAAGAGAGGGGAAAAAAAAAAGAAAAAAAAAAAAAAAAAAAAAACACAGATCTGCCTATTGACGACGTTGTGCTAGACAGCAGCAGCACAGTTGAACAAAAATATGAAGTCTACGGTGAGGCGGCTCCGTACTACTCTGAGGAAACGGTGAACACTGAAAAGGAACCCAACCGGTATACTGCGGGGGACGGGTCCCCTTTGGAGGCGGAAGGGCCCACCAGCCTCAAGAACAGCAAAACCAAGAAGGGGAGGAGGAGAAAGGTGGTCACCATCAAGCAACATTACCGCTCTACACAACCGATGGCTGGGAACAAGGTCGGGCCGTACAGCCTCAGAGACGTCTCCTCCTTCGACACCGGGCATGGGACTGCGAGTTAAGGTTTTTTTTTTTTTTTTTTTTTTTTTTTGTTTTTGTTTTACATTAGTGTACCCTTTTCCCGTTGTTGTCCAAACGTGCTTTTTTTTTCCCCCCCCCACATACATAAGAGGTACACCGGAGGGGGGGAGTGAGGAGCAACAAAAAAAAAAAAAAAGAAACGAAATGCAATCGATTCTACTCTTAGCAACGCTCATCGTCGTCACTACTGCGGCCAACGGTGGGATGCCCACTGACGAACAGCTGGAGGAAGCAGAGAAATACAAAGACTTTGCAAAGTGCAAGGCATGCGAGGATCTGGTAGAGGAGATCGAGAAGCAGATGGCAGTGGTCCCGATGGGCGAGACAATTCAAGTAAAACAAAAAAAGAAAATGAACGCCATGAAAGAGGCACGGGCAATAGAAATCCTCGAGAAGGCCTGCGACAAGCCAGAGGCTGGCGTCGGGTTTTGCCAAGAAGCCATAGACTACCTTGAAGACGATCTGACCGAGTACATCATGGCCGACAAGGTCGTCGAGGATTTCAAGAACCAAGTGTGCACAAGACAGTGCAAAGCCAAACAGGACATGCGGGATCAGATCAAGGACATGTCTGACAAATTTACATCCGAGACGAACGACCCCATCCTGTCACACATGAAGCAAGAGGTTCTTTCATTGCTGTTCATGTACGGCCCGTTCCTGTTCTTAGGGTTTGGCGGCCTTCTCAGTGTCAACCTGTGGTTGCGAAGCATCATCCACCGCAAGCGACAGGAAATCGAAGCTCAGCAGCGCAAAGCTCAATAGTTACCAAGGGTTAATAAGTAAATATGAAGGGGGGGAAAAAACTTTTTTTTTAAATACATAAATTCCCTTACCATCCTTTAGACAGGGCAAACACCAAAACAATGGCGGAGAAGATCGCTATCCTAGATGCCGGTGCGCAGTACGGCAAGGTTATTGACAGGAGGGTGAGGGAGCTCAAGGTGTTCTCCGAGATTGTGCCCATGAGCACTTCTGTCGCGCAGCTTAAAAAGGACGGGTACACCGGTATCATCATCAGCGGTGGGCCGGGTAGCGTGACTGCCGATGACGCGCCTGCCTACGACGCCAAGCTGTTCGAGAGCGGCCTGCCCATCCTCGGCATCTGCTACGGCATGCAGCTCCTGAACTTCCACCACAAGGGCACCATTGAGAAGAAGGCCCAACGTGAGGACGGGCAGGAGACTATCAAAGTCGAAACCGACTCCCTCCTCTTCGACGGGCTGGACTCCGCACAGCCTGTCCTGCTCACTCACGGCGACAGTGCGGGGAAGGTAGCCCCCGGCTTCCGCACGATCGCCACGTCTGGTGCCATCGTCGCTGCCATCGAGAACGCCGGGCAGAAGCTGTACGGAGTGCAGTTCCACCCTGAAGTGGACCTCACCGTGAACGGGAAGACCATCCTCTCGAACTTCCTGTACAAGGTGTGCGGGTTCAAGGGGGTCTTCACGGCCAAGTCAAGAGAGCAGAGCTGCATCGATGAGATCAGGAAGCAGGTCGGAGACAAGAAGAACGTCCTGTGCCTCGTATCTGGCGGGGTCGACAGCACTGTGTGCACGGCCCTCCTGTCCAAGGCCATCGGTCCTGAGAGGGTGGTGGCTGCGCACATCGACAATGGCTTCATGAGGCACGAGGAGTCCTCGAAGGTGGCTGTAGCACTGAGCGGGTTGGGTGTTACTTTGAAGGTGTTCGACTGCACTGAGGACTTCCTCTCAGGCACCACTGAGTGCACAGAGAAGGGCACCAAGAAGCGCTACACCACCAAGCCCCTTAGGGACACCGTGGCGCCGGAGGAGAAGAGGCGCATCATCGGGGACACGTTCATGAAAGTTGCTGAGAAGATTACTAAATCACTGAACCTCAACCCGGCTGACACTTTCCTTGCGCAGGGGACCTTGAGGCCCGACTTGATCGAGTCTGCGTCCAGCCTTGCTTCGTCGAAGGCCGATGCCATCAAGACGCACCACAACGACACAGAGCTTGTGAGAGAGCTGCGTAAGCAGGGTAAGGTGATCGAGCCCTTGAAGGACTACCACAAGGATGAGGTAAGGGAGCTGGGAATGTCTCTTGGCCTGCCTAAGGAACTGGTGATGCGACAGCCGTTCCCTGGCCCTGGTCTGGGTGTGAGGTTGATCTGCGCGGAGGAGCCGTTCATCTGCGAGAATTTCAACTCTGTTAACAAGCTTCTGGGGGAGCTCGTGTCTATCGAGACCGCGTCCCCAGAGGTCGTGCAGCAGGTGAAGGATGCCTTCGGCGATGACCTCACACCGTTGAAGAACTCGAAACTGGCAGCAACGATCCTACCGTTCAAGACAGTGGGCGTGCAGGGCGATGGGAGGACGTACTCGTACCTGTGCTCGCTGTCATCGAACGAGAAACCGGACTGGGAACGCCTCTTTGTTTTTGCAAGGCTCATCCCGAAAGTGTGCCACTCCATCAATAGAGTGTGCTTTACCTTTGGTAAGGCCGTGGTGGGGCCTATCAAAAGCATCACCCAGACGCTGCCTCGTGAGGACGCGTTGAAGCAGCTGAGGGCTGCCGACCATGCAGTGAACACGCTGCTGATCAAGCATGACCTGACCACCATCCTCAGCCAGGTGCCTGTGGTGTCCTTCCCCATCGACTTCGACGTGGCTCATTCGACAGAAGCCAAGAAGCAGCGTACTGAAGATCGTCGTTCCATCGCTATCAGGACTTTCATCACTAATGACTTCATGACAGGTGTGCCCGCGGTGCCAGGCACTCCCTCCATGCCCCTCGATGTCCTGGAGAAGATGGTCGAGGAAGTCTCGAAGGTATGTTCCACACACAACACCACACCACACACACCACTTCAGGTTCCTGGTGTGTCCCGTGTTGTCTATGATCTCACCTCCAAGCCCCCTGGCACCACGGAGTGGGAATAGACCGTTCCTTGCAAGACAGACATCAGATATTTCCCGTTTTTTTTTCTTCTTCTTTTTTTTGTCCTCTATCAGTTATCTCCCCCCCTCTATTTATTTCGGTACTTTACAGTGTTCATAAAATCGTGGCGCCTGACCCAACGGTATATTGGCAGCACGTTTCCATCATGCCCAGTGTTTCTCGTTCGTTGGGCAGGCGGAAGCAGGGGGGAATTTTTTTTTTTTCAAAAGGAAGGAAAAAGAGAAAAAAAGAGAGACAAATAAGGGAAAAAAAAAAAAAAAAAAAAAAAAAAAGAAGAGGTAAATGAATAAAGACAACATATACGCACCTTACGTCTGTTTGTTCGTGAGTGGCTGTCTTTCTCTTTTCTTTCCTTTTTTATTTCTTCCTTTTGTTCCTTGTTGCGGTCATTGTTTTTATTCATCGTTGCCGCATGTCTCATGTCTCATGTCACTCATCACAGGTGCCCGAAGGCCGTCTTGCCCTCTTCGGCAAGATGGAGGCGGGAATCACTATTCCGGGTGTGATTGTGAAGGGCATCTCCTCGGCTGAGGCGTCGAAGTTCGAGACATTGTTCCGTCTGCTGGACAGCGAGGGGACTGGGACGATCAATGAGAAGGAGCTGGCGGACCTGATGCCCCGAATGGGGGTGTTCCTTTCGGAGTCTGAGCTGCACCTGCTGTTCCAGTCGGTGGACATCGACGGGAGCGGTGGGATCGACTTCCCCGAGTTCCTGCAGCTCATGTCGCGTCACCGGGAGGCGAACCAGTTGACACTTCTAGAGGGTGGCAGGACCGTCTTCAAGGAGCTCCAAACGGCGTCCAAAACCAAGTTCGTGCTCCGTCCCGACGACCCTGTGAACTGGGCGTGCGACCTGATCGTGATGGGGGCAGTGGTCTTCTACATCGGGATGGTGATCTACGAGGATGTGAAGCAGGCGGACATTCTGCAGGCGGTTCCCATGAAGGTGTTCTGGGCAGCTGTCATGGCGCTGGACTTGTTCCGAGGCGCTGTGACAAGCCACCCTCCTGAAGACAGCGACACCCTCCCCGTCGACAACTTGAACTTCGCGATGAAAGGCTACCTTCACTCGAATAAGTTCCTCCTCGATTTCATCGCCGCCTTCCCCTTGGACTGCATCTTCATGGCGACGGGGCAGCCACGGCCGATGCGGGCAGCACAGCACCTGCGGCTCATGAAGGCCTTCTGCGTGCGGCACCTATTCAAGCTGTCTGCAAGGGACATCCTGTCCCCCGCCTACACGAGGTTCCACTTCAGCATCGTCCCCCTCATCCGGATTGTCTTCTGGGCGATGATTGTGGTGCACCTGCTGTCGGTAACGTGGATCCTGATCTCTCCTGGGTTAGACGTCCCCTACATCGAGGCAGTTTACTTCGTTGTCTACACGTTGACGACGACAGGCTACGGGGACATCACAGTCGAGACTGACATTCAGAGATGCTTCGCAGTGTTCCTTTTCTGCTGTGCGAGCGTGGTGACAGGGCTGGTGGTGGGGAAGCTGGTGCAGTTCTCGCAGCAAGCGGACCTTCAGACGGACAGCGACAAGCGGATGCTGGAGACGCTCGCCGCTCTGAACCACCTCACCATCCCGCAGGACTTCAAGGAGGAGGTGCTCGCTTTCCAACTGCACCGCTTGAAGCACTCGAACTCCCTCTTCAACGACGCGGTGTCGGGGCTCCCGCAGGTGATGCAGGACCGCATGGCGTTGTACGCGAGGATGAAGATCGTGCGGCAGGTCCCCATATTCTCAAAGGCTCCCGAGATCTGCGTCGCGAAGCTCGCGCAGTCCCTCATCAACGTGGTGGTCCCCCCGGAAGAGTACATCGTGATCGCAGGGGAGGAAGGGGAGGAGATGTTCTTCCTGTTCCACGGGATGTGCGGGGTCTGGCTCCCCGTCTCAGGGAGCGGGAAGTGGATCGCAACTATCAAACGCGGTGGGGTCTTTGGAGAGGTGGCCCTCCTCGAGGAGACACGACGCTCGGCCTCCATCAAGTCCTTGACCTACTGCCAGCTCTTCAGGCTTGACAAGGTATGGGTGCTACAAAACAACACAACACAACAGGCCGCCTTCCTCAACATTGTTGACAACTTCCCTGCTCTCCTGGAATCCATCCAGTCCGTGTCAGTTGTGCTGCAGTACACGTATGTGTGGGTGTGGGGTATATTATTTCTCTTCTTGAAGATGATGGGGCTATACAAAATGTAGAACAAGCCCTACGTGGCCAAAAGTATAGAATTGTTGCTTGTCCGGAAGCCCTGGCCGACCGGAAGATTTTTCCTTCCGGTAATTTTTCGTTTTACAGTAGTTTCTTTTTTTTAATTAAATGTCTCTTCACCAAAAAAAAAAAAAAAAAAAAAAAAAAAAAAAAAAAAAAGGAAACCCCAAACAACACCTCCTGAGGTGCCGACACCAAAGAACCGTATGACACAGTCTGATCTGCAGAAAGACATAAGTAAATATATATCCGAGAAGTATGTGTGCGGGCAAGGGGGCACATCAGTGAACACACACAAACACACACAAACACACACACACACAGGTTCAGTGATCACGATGGAAGAGCTCGGAAGCGGAAATCTATTGTGATAGCGCAAAATAGTGGGGAGCTTTGCAGCATCCAGGACAGAGTCCAAGCTCTGAACCAAAGGATCGAGTCGGCTCTGTCGGAAGCAGCGAAGAATTTGGTTGTTGAAGACAATCCATCCCGCACTGGTAGTTGCAAAGCCCTGCCAACGATGAAGATCTCTTCGATACTGCACCTCAACCCGAAGAAATAAGAAAGGCTAAAGCCATTTTTTCGATTCCCATCATTATAAGACCCCCCCTCCTGGGTGTGGTCTGGTTTAGAAAATGACAGGGTTTCCATGACGCATGCCGCAAGGCAAGTACACCTGGCACAAACACCAAAACAAGCCACATCCACCCGCCCTTGGGCGTTGGTTTTTACGCGCTGTTATTTCCGGAGTCTTTTCCGCGGCTGATTTTTATTGCAAACGTAAACAATACCCTTTACTTCGTTTCCCAAAAAAAAAAAAAAAAAAAAAAAAAAAAAAAAAGAGGAAAAAAAAGGGGGTGGTAAAAAAAAAGTCCGGCTTTGATTACTTTGATGACAATGCTGCAACGACTCAATAGGGGAAATGGCAAGAGGCGGTTTTTTTTCTTGTTTTTTTTTTAAGGTGGTGGGGATAACATGGAAATATAAGAAGTACATCAGATGTGTTGTTCGCTGTTGACCTCCTCGTCGGTCATCACCGGTAGCGCCCGGGTGGAAGAACGTAACGCAGATGCTCAGGGTGACGAACAGGCAGCAAACTGCACGAGCGCAGAATCTTGGTTACCCGGGACGCCCCGGCTAGGGTTGAGCACACCGCACGCATTAAGGACACGACGCGGAACGCAGAAGAAGCTACTGCTCGGCCGAGGAGCGCCCCCTGTATTCAAGTAGGTAGTTCGTGCTTCATTGCACGCTTAACGCCATCTAGTGTTGCAATCAAAGCCCCATTTTTTTTTTTTTTTTTTTTTCCATCCTCCCTCCGATCCATTGGTGCAAACAAACGGATCCGAGGGTATTCCCGCAGGCCTACATTCGCATCGTGCGACAAGGTGCGCTTAATCCTTGAACAGCGACCCGCAACCGGCTCACCGGGGAGGGACGTCTGGGACAACAAGTTCGTGCCGGCCATCTGCCGATAAAAATGCAGCGACGCAGAAGGGTAACAACACAAGAAAAACCCCCCACTTAAAACCCTTTTTTTTTTTTTTGTCTTATTGTAACAAATGGAGCACCAAAATCTTAGTTTACTCTTCTTCCCCTTTTATTCTTTTTTTCTCTCTCTCTTCTCTCTTTCCTCCTTCTTCTTTTTCCTTGAAAGTACTGTAACCTACAATTTTTTCCACTGGCTATCAAAAGCGGCCAATTGTATTGCCCCAGAAGCCGTCTTAGTCCTGAAATTGTTGACATTTTAATCCGGACAAACTCATTATTGATTATGAATTGTTATTGCTAAAGGAGTAGTGGTATAGTGCATTGGTTGGCCTGTCCTTCTAGAGGTTATTCCCGGTTGTGCGTGTAAAATTTTTGCGAGAGTCTCTGTGTTTCCTGGCTACTTTTTAGGGTTTTAGGATCGACCAAACTCCCTCCCCACGTTCAGATCTAGTCAGAGAAAGCTAGGCGATTCTGTATTGGGTGTGACATCTGTCTCTCCTGGTTCACGAAGCAGGCGAGCGCACAATGCAGCACGCAACAGACAGCGAGGAACCAAATCACACACTTGGAAACATTGACTCATAAAAACCACCCCATTTTTGCCGATAAAAATACAGCAACGCAGAAGGGTAACAACACAAGATAGACCCTCCACAACCACGCTGCACACTTAACGCCAAATGTGTTGCAACCAAAGCCCCATTAATTTTCTAAGTCAACAAATGAAGTAGACAGACCCCCCTTCCCTCTTCCCGCTTCCCCCCCCCCCCCCCCCCCCCGATGAAAGCTAATCCTGGAAAAAAAAAGTTCTGATTTTTTTAGGTTGCAAGGTATTATTACAAAGAGGGGGGGGGGGGGAAGAAAAGAGAAAAATTAGTTTCCACTAATTCCTTTTGCACCTTTCCTTTCCTTTTGTTTTGGTTCACCTTTCTCTCTTGGTTTGTGAGTATATTGTTTCCATGCTTTACCGTCACTTACCATCAGCTCAGGGACCACACCTTGTATGGAGTAGGCTGGGCGCCCACGGGTCAAGATGGAGCAGGGCGTGATGGTGCGGGGCATCTCCTCGGCTGAGGCGTCGAAGTTCGAGACATTGTTCCGTCTGCTGGACAGCGAGGGGACTGGGACGATCAATGAGAAGGAGCTGGCGGACCTGATGCCCCGAATGGGGGTGTTCCTTTCGGAGTCTGAGCTGCACCTGCTGTTCCAGTCGGTGGACATCGACGGGAGCGGTGGGATCGACTTCCCCGAGTTCCTGCAGCTCATGTCGCGTCACCGGGAGGCGAACCAGTTGACACTTCTAGAGGGTGGCAGGACCGTCTTCAAGGAGCTCCAAACGGCGTCCAAAACCAAGTTCGTGCTCCGTCCCGACGACCCTGTGAACTGGGCGTGCGACCTGATCGTGATGGGGGCAGTGGTCTTCTACATCGGGATGGTGATCTACGAGGATGTGAAGCAGGCGGACATTCTGCAGGCGGTTCCCATGAAGGTGTTCTGGGCAGCTGTCATGGCGCTGGACTTGTTCCGAGGCGCTGTGACAAGCCACCCTCCTGAAGACAGCGACACCCTCCCCGTCGACAACTTGAACTTCGCGATGAAAGGCTACCTTCACTCGAATAAGTTCCTCCTCGATTTCATCGCCGCCTTCCCCTTGGACTGCATCTTCATGGCGACGGGGCAGCCACGGCCGATGCGGGCAGCACAGCACCTGCGGCTCATGAAGGCCTTCTGCGTGCGGCACCTATTCAAGCTGTCTGCAAGGGACATCCTGTCCCCCGCCTACACGAGGTTCCACTTCAGCATCGTCCCCCTCATCCGGATTGTCTTCTGGGCGATGATTGTGGTGCACCTGCTGTCGGTAACGTGGATCCTGATCTCTCCTGGGTTAGACGTCCCCTACATCGAGGCAGTTTACTTCGTTGTCTACACGTTGACGACGACAGGCTACGGGGACATCACAGTCGAGACTGACATTCAGAGATGCTTCGCAGTGTTCCTTTTCTGCTGTGCGAGCGTGGTGACAGGGCTGGTGGTGGGGAAGCTGGTGCAGTTCTCGCAGCAAGCGGACCTTCAGACGGACAGCGACAAGCGGATGCTGGAGACGCTCGCCGCTCTGAACCACCTCACCATCCCGCAGGACTTCAAGGAGGAGGTGCTCGCTTTCCAACTGCACCGCTTGAAGCACTCGAACTCCCTCTTCAACGACGCGGTGTCGGGGCTCCCGCAGGTGATGCAGGACCGCATGGCGTTGTACGCGAGGATGAAGATCGTGCGGCAGGTCCCCATATTCTCAAAGGCTCCCGAGATCTGCGTCGCGAAGCTCGCGCAGTCCCTCATCAACGTGGTGGTCCCCCCGGAAGAGTACATCGTGATCGCAGGGGAGGAAGGGGAGGAGATGTTCTTCCTGTTCCACGGGATGTGCGGGGTCTGGCTCCCCGTCTCAGGGAGCGGGAAGTGGATCGCAACTATCAAACGCGGTGGGGTCTTTGGAGAGGTGGCCCTCCTCGAGGAGACACGACGCTCGGCCTCCATCAAGTCCTTGACCTACTGCCAGCTCTTCAGGCTTGACAAGGTATGGGTGCTACAAAACAACACAACACAACACAACACAACACAACACAACACAACAGGCCGCCTTCCTCAACATTGTTGACAACTTCCCTGCTCTCCTGGAATCCATCCAGTCCGTGTCGGTGGCATCACGAAAGAAGCCGTATGGAACTTATAAGCATACAGACAAACACCACAGATCGATGGCCTCAAAGGATACAATAGGCGCGACCAAATCAATAAACACGGAAGACCAGATAAGACGGAAGTATACACACACACGGCCACAGGACGCACCACACTACAGGAAAACGTTGCACATGACGCTGTGCGGTGCACAGTCAGGGGACCTGTTCCACAGGGACTCGGTGTCAGTGTCGGACACTGATGACACAGAGTCAGTGGTGACAGATGGGTGCAGTGAAGAACGGACAAGTGCCTGCTCATCGACTGTGAGCCCGAGGAAAAAGCTAAGCAGCAAGGGGGTGTTTGCAAGTGGCTCTTCGTTTTTAGAAAGGTAACGAAAATTCACTTGACCATAATGCCTTTGCATGAAAATTAAGTTCCTTGACATCTAGATATCCAGAGCTGGGGGGGGAGCTGGGGGGTATCTTTTAAGGTTTCTGGGAGGTCCTGAGAGGCCGAGCAGGGTTGTAAACAATAGCTAAAGAGAACCCGGCAATCTTTGTTTCTGGGCAAGCACAAAAGAAAAAATAGATAATTTTATGACTATATGTCTTTGTTGTTCGCACGAGCAAAAAGGTTTTTAAAAAGCTGTGAAAGTTTTTTGCTCGGCACAAGTTGTATATAGTTATAAAACCACAACAACAACAACAACAACACAGTGTCGCTTCATCAGAGTCGCCTCTCCCGCGGAGGACCTCACGGCTTGCTTCAAAAACATCTCACAAGTCATTCAGGAGATCGCATGAAGACGATCTCCCGATGACATTGCTATCCACCTTGTTTCGAAATGTAGATCTGCTTTTAGACTCAATGGTGTGTGCTCGGGAGTTTTCTCAAAAAAGCAAAAAAAAAAAAAAAAATCAGGAGAATGTGTCACCCCGAGCAAAAAGGTTGAAGTCCATGAGGGTGTCAAGTCCAACCATGTCGCCAAAGAACAGGATTCCCAGAAGCTTTAACTCAACCCTGCATACATTGTCGAAAGCTAAGCAGCTGCCCAAGCCAACAGGGGCGTGGACGACCTGATTAGACAAAAAAAAAAAAAGAACAGGGGAAGGACCCGCTCCTTTTCCAAGGGGTGGCAGAAAGTGTTTTCTTTCTTGAACGTCTGCGAGCAGTCTCCTGCCGTGCTTTTGATATAGATGGGGGGGGGGGGGGGGGGGGTGACTAACTTCTTCCATCACAGTGACCTCCTCTATCCCACCCCCTTTCTTTCTTTAGTTTTCATCATTGGTCTATTCTCATCTCAGTTTGGGAAAGGCGTGGTGAGTGAAACGATGAAATGAGAATTTCTTTTCCGTTTCTGTTAGGTTTTCTTTCTTACCTTCAAATCCTCCCGTGTCAGACGTGGCCAAGAAGCAGAAGAAAAAAGAAAAAGAAGAAAAAAAAAGAGAGCATGTCTGAAAATCTCAGCAACCCACAACTTCCCAGCTACATTTACTTTACTTTGGTACATGTGACGCGTTACGCGTTACTCATGCCAATTACCCCCTTTGTCCCCCCCCCCCCATACGGGCCTGAGCATGCACAAATAGGACCTGCAGGGGGGTCTGAAAGGATCTTTATTCCCCTTTATAAATTGTTATCCCTTACGGAAAAAAAAAAAAGAAAAGAATGATTGATTTAGACTTTGAAGTATTGTGTGGCCGGAGAAAGAAGATCCCCCCCCCTTTTTTTTCCCCCCCCTCCCCTGCGCCTTCTTGATATAAAGTCAGAAAAAAACTTTTTTTTTCCCCCTTAGGAAAAAAAAAAGTCTACTTTCGTGGACGTACTTCTTCTCTTTTTCTGATATTCAAAAGAAAAAAAAAAGAAAAAAAAAGAAACGCACAGCCAGTTTCGTCAATACATCAAAGATGCCCGGTAAGAAGGTTGTCAGAGTGAAAGAGGAGGCCGCGAGGCTTGGGCCCAACGTGGACGCCGACACCATGGTTTTCGGGATGTGCCACATCTTCGCGTCCTTCAACGACACGTTCGTGCACGTGACCGATATGAGCGGGAGGGAGACCTTCGTGCGTGTCACTGGTGGAATGAAGGTGAAGGCCGACAGGGACGAATCCTCCCCTTACGCAGCAATGCTTGCCGCGCAGGACGTTGCCGCTCGTTGCAAGGAGATCGGTATCACTGCGCTTCACATCAAGTTGAGGGCCACCGGTGGTGTCGGCACCAAATCCCCCGGCCCCGGCGCCCAGTCCGCACTTCGCGCGCTTGCGCGTGCCGGTGTCAAGATCGGCCGTATCGAGGATGTGACCCCCACTCCCACCGACTGCACCCGTCGTAAGGGTGGTAGGCGTGGTCGCCGTTTGTAGGTTGCGACAAGAAAAGAAAAAGAAAAAAAAAGTGGATTTTTTCTTTATTTTTGAGATCATTGTAATCCGTCGTTTTTTTTTTGGGGGGAGGTTTTTTTTCTAAAGTCTTTGAGGTTTATTTCTTTTTTGAAAGACTACTGAAGTGTGGGTTGGGTGGGGATGTCGCATTGACAAAATTACCCAGAAAAAGATTTTCTGAGCCAACACCACAACGCGGCCTGACCAATTCCCGGACAGAAGCTTTTTTCGACTGCCTTCTTGTTTTCGTCGCAAGATGCAAAAGTGCTGGATTAACTTGAACCGGTTTTTTTCCTCTTTTTTTTCTTTTTTTTTATTTAGGCGATCCGGTCACATACTGCAGGTTCCTTTCAAAGACACCTTCCCCCCCCCCCCCCCCCCCCCGGACATTGTTCTTTGGGTTCCAGGCCCCCGGCTCAAAATCTCCCTTTTTGCCCCCCCCCCAAAAAAAAAGAGAACACAAAAAAAGGGGGGGGTTCTCACGATGGTGCTGAACAACCACCCAGTAGAGGGCGATGGTGTCGGCCCGGCTTTGTTCGACCACCTGGCAAAGGAGAACAAGGACCTGTACGGAGCAAGGGTACTGGTACCGTGCACAGTATTGTTGGAGCAAGGCTTTGTGAAGACCATATATGTCTGCGAGAAGGGAGGGAAACGGAAGGGCGTACCAGAGGTGAAGAAGAGGGTGGGAAAGGACTGCACAATGGACATCGTGAGGACAATGATGACCTACGGCACCCGACCAGGAGAGGTGTGCGCTGTCTTCATCAGCGTAAAGCAAGACATAAGATACCTCACACCCGATGCACTTGGACAGTTCCTGAGTGTAAGCCACACCGAAAAACCAAGGGGGCTACTACAGAAATTCGTAAAACCTAAGGGCGTTCACGACACAGTACTCAGCGCGACCTGGTCACCAGGACTGTTCATGGTGGAGTCTAGGTACAATGTCCACAGCGTTTTGGACACGCACGTCGATTTGTATAAAAGACATGTTACAGTGGAAGCTCCACCCGATGCTGTTCACACGGTGCAGGCAAGCCCAGTCCTTAGAAATCGTCTTAAGGAACATTGTCACACCATCGTCGCCCACATTCTCACTGTCGACCACCTCAGCGTGTCGCGAATGGTGCTCCACTTCAAAATATCCGACACCAATGCACTGTACCTTCTCTTTGCTACATCTATCAGGATATCTGACTCGAAGGTGCCTGTCGATTTGGCAACAAGCCTTCGTTCTGTGGAGCTTGCTGATATTGCCGACCGTGCGCTTAAAATTAAAAAAATGTTTCGAATGAAAAAGGAAAGAAAGGAGGACCGGGAGAGGAGGCGGGAACGTGAGAGCGAGATAGAAAAAATGCGGCAAGCGGTGAAGAACAGCGAGCGGGAACAGCAGCGGGAAGCGGCTCAGCACAAGGAGGAGCTGCTTTTGAAACAGAAGAAACAACAAAAGAAACGGAAAAAACCGCCGGTAGAGAAGCTGCTGGACAACCCACCACCACGGGCACCACCACCACCACCCGAACCCGTTCCACTCCACGCCAACGCTGCGTTGCAACTGAAAAAGACAACAACACCAGTACAGCCTACTGTCAAGACAACCAAACTTCAATTGGTGGTAAAGACGAACAACAACACACCCGCGCCTGCATTCAAGTACTCATACAAAAAGGACCTGCAAGAATGCACTGTGGGTAGGGTGAGGCTGCCGCAGGTTTCTATACAAGAAGCGAAAGACGAAGCTCGCGAGAGAGAGGAGGAGATCTCGAAGGTCAAAAAAGTGAACAGGATGTTCTTAATACAGCACAGCAAGGAGCTGCAGATCCCGCTGGCAGCTTCGGGAAGCGAAACAGTTCTTCTGACACACCCGGAACTGATTGTCCAGGCGGAGTACCTCCTTCACAAGAAAGCATCAAAAACAAATATTGCAACACCCCTCTCACCACAACAGTTGATCAGACCGTGTTCGGCTGCTCAAATGCAAACCCAACTACCTGTTGCGTCACGGGTAGCAAGGCCGTACACAGCAGCAGACAATACAAGGCACTTGAAACGAACCGCGGACGTGAAAACTGCAATGCCTGACCCTCCCGAAGCGAAGAAACGTGAAAAGAAATGCAAGTCCATCGCTTTGGTAGGCGTGAAAGTAAGTAGGATTGAAGAATCTGTCGAAGTTGCAGATGTGCAGGGCTGTACGAAAGTACAGGAGAGACAGGTTGTTGAAGAGGTGGAGGAGGTCGTTGTTGTGAAACAAGAGGCCCCGTCTCGTGAGGAGGTTGTGACGCATCCTGAGATCACGGAGATGTGCAACGAAGTGAAGAAGTACTTCATGGAGCTGGGTTATTGTTTATTCAGTTTCTTTGTTTCGTGCAGTCCGAAGAGCCCTGCAGATTTCTATCTTGAGCCGCCAGCGAAATTTTCCGATTTCCTAACGACGGTCCTCCTTTGCGAAACGATTCTCAAGCATTTTAGAACCACCGCTTTGACCCCGGATCCTCTCCTGCGGGGGTCGCTTCTCGGCGCGTCGGCCACGGGGCCGCTAGCTCCTTTTCCTCCCGCCACCCCTCCACTCCCTGAGGGAGGCATTCTTGTTCACTACACTCCCACAGTACTGCTCCAAGCAAAGAGTCTCTGCAACATGGTTGCAACGGAGAAGTGGTTTACACCACCTCATGGAACTTTGTACCTACGGATTAAGGACTCGGTTGTGGGGTGAGAAGGGTTTTGGGAAAGAATTGAGTAGATTTTTTTTTTTTTTTTTTTTTTTTTTAAAGCCGGCATCAGAACCCTCTGGGCGCGGGCACATTCTGACTCCCTATTTTTTGAAATCCCATTTACGCTTGCTTTACTTTTTTTTTTTCACCAACCCCCCCAACAAACAAAAAAACAGGAAAGAAAAAAGGGAAAAAAAGAGGGAAGGGGATACTTTTCTCTTCTTTTTTTTTTTTCGGTGAAAAAAAAAAGAGGGAATACAAAAAAAAAAAAAAATAATAATATAAAATGCTGAACCATTTCTCGAGAGGGTTTGGGTTCGCGTGCAGGGAGGCTGCGTTTCAGGTATATCACCCCCAATAAAAAAAAAAAACATACACAGCTTGATAGAATAGGATGCATCTTCCAAGGTACCAATACGCATAAAGAACGAGTGACAAGCTGGAGGAGGGTGAACCCCTTTGGGGGAAGAACCCCTTATGTGAACCACGACTGTTTCGTGGCTCCCAATGCAAATGTAATCGGTGCGGCGCACTTGGGCTCGAAAGTCGGTGTGTTCTACCAAACCGTTATCAGAGCGGATAGCAGAGATGTGAGCATAGCAGCCAACACTACAATTCAGGACAGGTGTGTTGTCAGATGTTCGCCAGGCAGCTCCTGTACAATTGGGAGCCATGTGACCATCGAGCCTGGCTGCACCATTACTGGTGCATCTATTGCCGATGATGTTTTTGTGGGAGCGGGTAGTGTAGTGATGGACGGTGCTCGTATTGAATCGCAGTCTATTGTCGCACCGGGTTCTGTTGTTCAAAAATTCATGGTTATCCCCAGCGGGGAGCTGTGGGCGGGGGTTCCTTGTGAAAAGGTGCGTGACCTTACGGAGGAGGAGATCACTTCGCTCAGGTCATCGGCGCTTCACGGGGTTGGGTTGTCGGAGGCGCACAAGGACACCACTGAAAAATCTTTCACCGATTCTGAGGAAGAAAGAATCGTGATGGAGAATTGGGCCTCGCTTGAGAGCAAGAGAACGCCCATCAGAGCTCCTTATGGTCAGTTCGATGCTGGTCCAGTGGGGTATGTTACAACAAAAAAAAAAAAAAAAAAAAAAAAAAAAAAAGGTCTGGTACTCACATGAACATACCGGGGCAAATTATGACCGGGCAGGGAACCAGGGTTATCTAGAAAAAAAAATTTTTTTTTATTTATTTGTTTCCATTTTCTTTGGGAAGTGTTATCATACGGTTCTTTTTTGTTTTTTTTCCCCTTATGCTCCCCCCCCCCCCCCCCTAAAGACAACCACGGCCGGATATGGGGTTTTCTCTTTTTTTTGTATACTTAGAGGTTTTTCTTTTTTAAACTGTCCCCCTATCGGGGGGGGTGCTCTTTTTTTTTTCAAAACCCCAAGGAAAAAAAAAAAGATTTTCTTCATATTTGGCATGTTTTTTTTTTCTCCCCATTTTTTTTAACCCCTCCTGCCAGTGTCCCAAAAAAAAAAAGAAATCTATTTCAACCCTCCTTGTTTTTTTTTTTTTTTTTTTTTTTTTTTTTTTTTTTTATTAGTGTGCATTTTTTTTTTCCCTTGTAATATCTTTTTCTTCTGTTCCCTCCTCCCTCCCGATTCTCTTTTTTTTTTTTTTTTATACCCCTATTTATTTTTTTTGGACCTCCACCCCTCCGGTGTTCACCCTATTTTTAAAAAAAAAAAAAAAGGCGAAAAAAGAACGAAATAATGTTACACGAGCGAAAAATGCTACTTAGGGGAAGAAGTAAAAGCCCTGTAATGCCGGGAAGGCGGCTGAGTTCTCCGTCAAAACAGATGAAAGTTGCGTGGCCACCATCAGAGGAAGAAGTTGTCAGAGGGAGAACGAGGGCAGGGAAGAGAGTCTCATACTCAATATGGACTGCCGGACCACCAAAATTTGTGACATGGCGGCGAGAAGAACCGCGAGAAGAAGAAGAAGAAGAAGAGGAAGTGGAAAAAGAGGAAAAAATATTTTCAGATGCATTGCCCCCACCTCTCCCTATTCAAGAAGAATATGAACCCTCCCCCTCACCACACCCATTACCTTCCTCTCCTGCAAAGCTGGACACAATTCTCCTTCAGCTAGAGCATCTCCAGTCGACCTTGAACACACGGTTATCAATGCTTCCACCGCCCAATGATGTTCTTGCAATTGAGCCACCATCAGCCATCTCTACTCCACGGAAAAGGGGCGCAAGTCTGCCTTCTCTGCAAGATGGTTCGCCGCTATTTGGTGATTCGGCGGTTCTTGACTCTCCCCACGTGAGCCCTTCCAAACACACCACAATCCTCCAGGAGGAGCAGCAGCAGCACGCGTTTCAACAGCCTTTGATGGAAAGGTTCCGGGTGCTGAGAGAGCAGTTATATGCGTAGAAGAAGAAAGGGAGAAAATAATAGAGATCTGTAATAGAATTTTTTTTCTTTCTTTCTTTCTTTTTTTTACTCCGAGCAAAAAAAAAAAAAAAAAAAAAAAGACCAAAATGATGATGAAGCGATGTGTTGCCTTCGCAGTGCTGTCGCTGTGTTTCGGAACACAGGCGAGCGAACCGGAAAGGGGGTATGCTTTTAAAAATAAAAAAAAATAAAATAAAAAAAATCAAACAAAAGAGCGATCGACCTACAAGTGGCAAACACACCCTCTGACCAGCTTCCAATAGAATGGTGCAGAACCGACGGCGACTGCCAACAAGCCGCAGGACCAGGGTTGGAAAGGGATGTCTTGGCAAGCTGTAACATTGTGGACGGGACCTGCACCTGCAGCCCTGGCTTCAGGAACATGGAAATCGAGGGAGTCATGCACTACGAGTGCTACCCTGTGAACACCCTACCCGGCGCCATTGCACGATTCCTCGTGAGATTACTTTTGAAAATATATCTCGCATTGGCAAACTGCGCACTCGGAAGAGACACAACAATTAGGGAGAGATTCATTAGCGTTGTGTTGGGGGTGCTTGGGATACCGACTTCGAGGTTCTTTGGGATGACTGATATTTGTGGGTCGTTGCATGCTGGGCTTGATGTTCAGATGACTAAGGAAGATATCTCTTCAAAGCTCCCCAGTCTTGACGCAGAGTTGAGCAAGAAGCTAAACGAAGACAGCGATTTGAAAAATGTTTTGGGGACAGAAGCCACATCCACGTTCACAGTAGTCGAGGAAAATGAGTGCGATATTGATTACGCCACGAAAACAGTTTCGTTGACAAACAGTAGGAATGCAGTTACTCAATGCTCTGCGATTTCATGTGAGTTCGGGCAGCCCATCCTGCAGTCATCTACATCGGCGTATACTTGCCTTGAACCGCAATCCAATTCTGATGATGATCTCTCTGATGGTGCCATTGTTGGAATCGTGCTTGGGTCGCTCGCGTTCTGTTGCATTCTCCTTGCCCTTTGCTTCTGTTTCTTCAGAAACGATAACTCGGAAGCAGCCGCCATTGAGCAGCAAAATCGTGCCCAGTCACCTTTGAAGAACGATGAGGGGTCTTACAAAAATCACGGAGAACCCTTTGATCAAGACACCTTTTCAGAGGGTGATATGGAATTCAGTGATGTGCAGGTTTAGGACGAAGAAGAATAAGGGGAAGATGAACAAAATACATTTTAAAAAAAAGGGGGGGGGGGAGGGGGAGAAGTTGTAGAACATTTGTTTTTGTAGTTTTTTTTGGGGGGGTAAAGAAAGAGGCACCGCAAAATTTATTCTGTATATTCAATATATTTTTTTTGCCTGTGCCTCTTTTTTTTTTTTTTTTTTTTTTTTTTTTTTTTTTTGTTTATGCGCTGAAAACAACGAGCCGCTGCAAGCAAAGTTTAGTTTCCCTCCTCCCCCGCCCCCCCTTCTTTTAACCACTTTTTTTTTGTTTTTGTTTTTCTGCTTTTCTTTGAGAAGAGCATTTTAAACAAAAAATTTTTTTTCACCCAATTTGCATCGTGACCATACATGGTCCTCGAGATCTTTTTTTTTTAAGGGTGGGTTCTTCATGTGAGGGCTTGCTCTTAAAAAACATTGCTCTCTCCCCCCCCCCCCCCCCGTTACTTTATCATAGAAAAAGAAAATGAATGGTCCCTTTGATTTCTTTTGATCAACACGAAGAGAGGGGGGGGGGGGGGGGGGAGAGAAACCTGAAGAGGAGCAAGCGGGAATGTTGCTCTTTTTATCACCTATTTTAATCTTAACACTTTTTCGACCCCCCCCACCTCCCTCTTCTCCTCTTTTTCTCTTCTCTCCTGGCTTACCGTCTGGCTCCATTTTTTTAAATGCGCTTTGACAGAAAAGTTTGCGACACGCGGGCCCCGTGAAGGGGAAATACTTTAAAAAAAAAAAAAAAGGGGTACCATCTTCCAATTTTCTTTTTTTCTTCTTCTACTCTTCCTGTAGTTCTGTATTTTTTTTTCTTTCCTTTCCTCCCCCTTCCCTTGTTTTTTTTCTCCCCCCCCCCCTTTCGCTGGCAAGTCAATTTTTTTTTACTCTATGTTTCTCCATCCCCCCCCCCTTCCCCTCTCCCCCTGTAGATGTAGTAATTTGTGAAGCCTTCTAAAATTTGGATGGTATTTTTTTTCTTTTTTTTTCCCTCCTATTCCTTTTTTTTTTTAAAAAGGTCATTGCGCTTTTTTGGCAGATTTTGCGCGATTGTTTATTTTTCTCTCTTTTTTTTTTCCTTCCCCTCGTGTGTGCTTCCCCCTCCCCCTCCCGTATCTCTCTTATAATTAACAACTATTTTTTTTTGTAGGGGCCGGATTTTGAACTCGCAACATCACATCAATCCAAAAATTGACCCCCTTCCTTTTTTATTTTTTTTATTTTACCACAGACTCTTAGGGCGGTTATTTTCGTTTTTTGGTTGTGCTTCTTTCAAAAAGTCGTTCTAAAAGTCCAAGCTTTTCCCTGTTCACCCACCTCCCCGTCCTGTTCCTTCCCTTTCCGTAAGCTCGTCAGTACTGAGGGAAAAGGTTTTTTTTTTTTTTGAAAGAAAAAGAAAAAAAACTGAGAGCAATTATGGGGAAAAAAGTTGAAGACCTTGGGAAAAAAAAAAAATAATAATCCCCCTCGTATGAAGAACAAAAAAAAAAGAATGGAAAAAAAAAAGAGCAAAAAAAAAAAAAAGAAGAAGGAAAAGGAGGGAAAGTGATAACGGAAACCCCTCAATTTCTTTTTTTCTTTTTTTTTTTCCCTGCTCTGGTTTTTTTTTTTGTTTTCTTTTTTTTTTTTCCTTCCAAATTCCTTTATGCCTTCTTTGGTCTAAAGACGCAAAACTTAAACTTTTTTTTATTATTACACACTTATAACCCTAGTTAGGTTAGGACACTGGAAGTAGCATTCCCCCCTAGGGGCTTCGGTGATGGACCCCGAGTAAGTTAGCTTTGGCTGTCTTCCCTGGACCTTCATTGAAGGGAAAAAAAAAAAAAAAAAACAAGAACACTAGCTACTTTTGCACATTCTCCCCCCCCTCCACCCTCCCGCAGTTTTCGCTGGGGGCGGGGGGGGGGGGGGAAGAATCCCATTTTTTTGCAGGCGTCCTGCCACATACCGCAGGTACCCTTAAATGTCTCTTTTTTTTGTTTTCATATATCTCGAAAAAAAAGATGAGATTGAGCCGTTACGTTTTTCTTTCTTTTTTTTTTTCTTCTTTATTTTTTTTTCATTCGCCATTCCGCTTCTGGCTTATTGGGAGCCCGAAACTGGGGATTCCACAAAAAGAAATTCGCTGAGGCATTGACGATGGAAATAAAAAGGGGGGGGGGAGGGAAAAAAAGAAAATGAAAAAATTTCTATGTAAAGAAAGAAGAAGGATTTTTAAGTTTAGAAGAAACGAAGAAAACAAAAAAAAGGGGGCTACTTGTAAACCTTCTTAATTATTTTAAGAATTGGGGTTTGCGGTATTCTTCTTTTCCCATGTCATGTCTCTCCCCTTCCCTCCTGTGATCTTCTCGCGCTTTTCCATAACAGTTTTGGAAGAACGAACAAAAAAAAAAACAAAAAAAAAAGAACATTAAATCATACTTTCGCAACCAAGATGTAGCGTGAAGTGTGAATGAAAAAAAAAATAAATCAAAACTAAAAAAAAAAATAAAAAAAAAAAAACCCAACAAAACTAATTTTAAAATTAAATGGAATCAAGAGTGAGCTCTTTCATGTGTAACTGTAAACTTTTTAGTTTTTTTATTTTTATTTTTATTTTTTCTCCTGTGTTGGCCCACCGCGGAAATCCACTCCAAGCCCTAAAGAAGAATGAAAGAGGGAGGAAAAAAAAAAAAAAAAAAAAAAAAACAAGAGAATAACTTTGGCCAGTTATCTTCTCTCTGGTTTTTTTTTCCCCCTCCCTTTTGGTAGTTTTGCCTCCTGCCCCTTCTTTCCAGCAATATGCCTCTATTCTCCCCTCCCCCCCTTTTTTATAAGTATTCATTGACTTGCCTGTGATCCCCCCCCCCCCCCCCCCAACACAAAAAACTTGTGTCCTGCCTGTTGCCAAGTCACTGTTCCGGGAAGTCCCAGCAAGACGCAAGGAATGCTTGTGACATAATCGGTAAAAGTATAGACGATATTTCCTCTGAAGGCTCTCTCTCCCTGACCCTATTTTGTTAAGGTTGAGTTCTTCCCCCCCCCCCCCCCCCTTCTTTTTGTGGGCACGAGGAGGGGGTATTTTTTTTCTGTTTTTTATTCTCTCTTTTTATCTCTCCTTTTCCCCTCTCTCCCTTTTTTTTATTGTGACAGTCCCCATCCTTTTCCCCTCCTCACACCCCCATTGTTTTTTTTTTTTTTTTCTTCCCCCTCAGCCTGCTTCTTTTCAAAAAAAATATAAAAAACCCCGTTCATAGGAAGGAGAGGGAAGGGGGAAAAAAAAATGCAAAAGTACACTATATACCCAGTGAAGGTTCCGGGAAGACCCGACCTGTTTGGTTCAGATACAGAAGGTTTTGAAATGAGTGAAAGGTACGAAATAAAAGGGGAAAAAGCGCTGGGGTGGGGAGCCTTCGGGTGCGTCGCCATGGGCTACGACAGAGAAAAAGACATGGAGGTCGCAGTGAAGAAGGTAAAAAACGTATTCCAAACCGAAGAAAAAACAAAAAGCTGCCTGAGAGAAGTAGCGATCCTGAAACACTTCAGCTGCAAGGTGACCCGCACCTATGAGGACGATGACGGAGCCCACGGGAACATCTTAAAAATATTAGACATCCTCGTCCCCCACGGTCTGTACGAACACGTGTACCTGATTACAGAACTGTACACCACAAATCTAAAAAATGTTTTGGAAGAGAAGTGGGTTCTGACGGAAGAACACAGAGCGCTCCTCATCTACCAACTCCTTCGGGGTCTAAAGTGCATCCACTCTGCTGGATGCGTCCATCGTGACATCAAACCTGCAAATCTTCTAATCAAGGAACAGGACGGGACATACTACCTTTCAATCTGCGATCTAGGTTCCGGCAGAGGCATAGATCACCCCATGATGACCAACACCAGATGGGTCACCACACGCTGGTACGTCCCTCCGGAGGCACTCACGAGAGATGACCAGCTGTGTCCTTATGGTTTGGAAGGATCGAATTTAAAAAAGCAGGAACTACTGCGTGGTATTGACCTGTGGTCAACTGGATGTGTTCTTGCTGAGTTGGTCACCGGTACCGAGATTTTCAAGGATGAAAAGGGCCCCGCTGCACAGCTCTTGCTCATGTCCAAGCTCCTCGGCCCGCCAACCGTTTCATTTATTGAAGAGTACCTCACGGAGACGTCCCAGGAATTCATCAACAAAATTCTTGTGGATACCGAACCGCCTGCCCTTTCCTCCCATCTGGGGCCATCTTCGTCGAGTGTAGAGCTCAACCTCGTCACGCAGCTCCTCTGCTGGGACCCTTCCTTACGTACGTCTGTGGAGAAATTCATATCGCACGAATATTTCACCCGAGAGGACTTTGACTATCACGATCCCGAAGACGAGCCTGGTGCGGAGCTGTTTGATTTCGACTCGCTCCAAGGTGATCCTTTAGAGAGATTGAAGAGTTTTGTCGGTGAATAAAGAGTTTTTTTTTTTTTTTTTTTTTTTCCCACCCTTTCCCATTATTTTAATTCCCGTTTTTTTTTTTTTTTTTTTAAAGGGGCAGCAAGACCTTTTGGTCAGGTCTAGGTGCGTGACGACACTTCCCCTTAAGCGAGTCACTTCAGGAAAGTCTGTGCTCGGTGGAGAGACAAGAATTAGGCAAACTTTGACCGGCTGTCGCATATCGCACTGCCAAGCTGCAGAGCAACTGTCACCTAGGCACAAGCAGACCTCTCAAAAAACGGGGGTAACATGGAAAAAAAAAAAAGGGGAAAAAAAAAAAGGAAAAAAAAAAAGCACGCTATACCTGAGAGGTAGTGCTGCACAGGTTAGAAGCTCACTCCAATGTCGTTTGAGCACGAACACCCCGGTGCACTTGGTGATCGTACTGAGCCCGTTTGAGTTGATCGATTTTTTTTTTTTTTTTTACTTCTCTCTTTTTTTTCCTTGTCTTAAGCATTTCCCTCCCCCTCTTTTTTTTTCCCCCAAACACAAAATACACAACAGAAAAAGAAGAAAAAAAGCCCCCCCCAAAAAAAAATGACGGAGATATTTGTGGGAGGCCGGCCTTACACAGTGATGAAGAAGCTTGGTGAAGGCTCCTACGCAATAGTGTACGCGGCGAGGAGCGGCGACGGGTCGATGGTTGCGATTAAGAAGAGCTCCGCTGTAGAACAGGAGGACGTCGAGGCCGCGAAGAGAGAGGTTCAGATCCTGAAAGAGCTCCGCCATGACGGGCTCGTCAACTGCGTCGGGTCAGATGTGGGAAGAAAAAGCGGGGCCGTATGCATCTTGGCAGTGATGCCCATGGCCGTCCACGGAAACATGATTGCGCTAATCAACAAGATGCTACAGCGCGGCAAGAAATTCTCAGAGGACACCGTTTTAAAAATCCTCAGAGACGTCTCAGGTGGTGTGGCGGAGCTCCATGCACAACGGACCCCCATTGCACACCGAGACATGAAAGTTGAAAACATCCTAGGGTACGAAAACAGCCGTTTCAAGCTTTGCGATTTCGGGTCAACCACCACACACTCCTACCTGTGCCGGACTGGGAAGGACTTTATGTACGTTGAGGAGGATCTCAACAGGAGGACGACGCTAGCTTACCGTGCACCTGAACAGTGCAACCTCATGTCCCAGCAGCGCATCGACCAACGAGTGGATGATTGGGCCCTAGGGGTTATCCTGTTCATGGTGTGCTTCTTCGAGCTTCCTTTTCCTGAATCGACTTCGGCCATCACAAAAGGGTCCTACACGCTGCCCAGCAGTTCTTCGTACTCAACAAATGTCACAGAGCTCATCCGATGGATTCTCAACAAGGATGCCTCCACGCGTCCATCTGCATACATGATTCACAAGCGGTGCAGTGTTTTGCTTAATCTCCCTAGTATTGCGAAGGAGACGGTCGGGACGCAACCCCAGCATCCTTCGTTGTCGTCGGTGGGTGCTCAGGAACCTGCCGCTGTTGCGCCTGCACAGCCGAAGCCCAAGGCGCAGGGCAAGGGTCTCTTTGATATGTTGGAGTGGGCTGAGGATGAGAAGAAGAAGCCCCCCGCACCCAAAGCTGAACAAAACCTCTTCCAGCAGTTTCAACCCCCCACGCAGCAACACTGTCCGCCCCAACAGCAGCAACACTGCTCGCCCCAACAACAACAACAAAACCAGTTTCAACAGCAACCTCTCTTTCCCCCGGCTTCTTCCGGCAACAGTTTTGAACAGCTCTTCCCCACGCAGTCCCCCCTTGATGCTTTGTGTAACGTATGAAAGCCGGGCTTAGGGAGAAACTTAATAAACAGGCGCAAGCACAAGCCCAACCGTCTGCGTTTCCTCCGCCTTCTGTTCCTTTTACCAGGTAAGGAGGGGGGAGAAAGGGGGGTGGGGGGGAAACCAAAAACAGTGCCCAACAACCGCAGCAGAGATGCACCGGAACTGAGCTTGATGAACTTTTCAGCACTCCTTCAGCGCGGTAGTGAAGAAAATGAAAAGAGGTGCTAAAAAAAAGAAGAAATAAGTAAGTAGGCTGTTTTGCGTGATTTCTTTTTGTTCTGATTTAGTTTCGCTCAATTATTCCGCTAACCGCACCACAGCTACACTCACCCCACTCAAGATGCCCTTGCAGACGAGCTCGAAGAAGGGGAGCGAAGGGTGAGTGTGCCTGCAGCTGTTTTCCTGACCAGACAGGTGTAGATCACGGCGAAGGGATGGGTCCTTTGTGGTGGACTTGATCATCACTTGGCATGAGGTCCTCATTTTCCGTCATGCCCAATTTACCTTTTTTTGGCCCATTAAAACCGCTTTTTGGTCTTGCCCTACGGCGGTTTAAGGCATCCCTGCAACTTGGAGAACCCCATCACGTCAGGTTCTGGTTTGTGGCCCTTTAGAATTGGGAAAGTGATGACACATCATCTGTGGTTTAATGTCTGAGAGCTTCGGCCCGCTGAGAATACAACAGATTACAGTTGGATTAAATAAACGCTGATACAAATAAACAAATAAAGAAAACCAAAATGGTCACCTCAAATCTTCGAAAGGTCCATCAGGCATGGGCACGACCTGTTCAACTGTCCCGAGGCAGCCCAGTCCAAATGGTCAAAACTCTGCCTGTAACTACAGACGGCTTGCAGGGCGTGCTGTTCCTTTAGGTGGGCCCCACGTCGTTTGTTGTCTTAGAAGTGTTTTGTTGGATGCATTGACAGGAATGTAAAGTGATGACACATCATCTGTGGTTTAATGTCTGAGAGCTTCGGCTCGCTGAGAATACAACAGATTACAGTTGGATTAAATAAACACTGAAAACCGAGCACTTTTCTCTCCATAGCAAAAAGTAAAGGTTCATCAGGCATGGGCACAGCCTGCATGGTGCTGTGACCCTGTTCAACTGTCCCGAGAGCGTTTTTTTTCTGTGTGAAAGAACAGACGGCTTGCAGGGCGTGCTGTTCCTTTAGGTGGGCCCCACGTCGTTTGTTGTCTTAGAAGTGCTTCGTTGGATGCATTGACAGGAATGTAAAGTGATGACACATCATCTGTGGTTTAATGTCTGAGAGCTTCGGCCCGCTGAGAATACAGCAGATTACAGTTGGATTAAATAAACACTGAAACAAACAATTCGCCGTTACTCTGGGGTGTCTTCTCATGAGGACCATAGACCTGCCTGTTCAACTGTCCTGAGAGCGTTTTTTCTGTGTGAAGAACAGACGGCTTGCAGGGCGTGCTGTTCCTTTAGGTGGGCCCCACGTCGTTTGTTGTCTTAGAAGTGCTTCGTTGGATGCATTCTCTTTACCACGCATTTTTTGGTGAAAATTCTACAGAGGCACTCAGGCGATGTGCCTAGGAGGGAAGTTTGTTACGAAGGGAATTCGACGCACCCCTTCATGCAGGCTCGCCTGCGCTGCCCCCAGAATCTCTTAACTACTTGTCTTACGACATAGGTACATGAGGGAGTTGCCCCCCCCCACCCACACACACACACACACTTTTGTAACTACCGCCCCCTCTTGGTGTGGTGGTGCCGCTTCGTGCCAATTTCCTCTTTTTTTTTATAATAAAGATTGACCAAACACCATGTTTCACAGTTTGCAAAAAGACAAAAAAAAATATGCTTTCGTCATCCCCTGTGAAGTCGAGGAAGCAGAAGAAAGAGAAGAAGGAAAAGAAGGTGAAGAAGGAGGATGACGGTGAGAAGAGGAGGAAGAAGGCGAGCTACACGAGCTACAACATGTACATCCACAGGCTGATGAGGACGCAGGACACCAAAAGCAGCAAGGTGCAGATCACAGCGAAGGGGATGGCGATCGTGAACTCCTTTGTGGTGGACCTGTTCGACAGGCTCGCTGGGGAGGCAGGGCGCCTCACCACCCACGCACAAGTGAAGACTTTGAGCTCCAAGGCTGTCATGGCGGCTGTGAAGATGCAGCTTCCCAAAGAGCTTGCGACCCACGCCCTTGCTGCTGGCGCCACCGCCGTTGGTTACTTTGGAGGAGAGTCTTCTGACAAGAAGAGCAAGAAGAAGAAGAAGAACTAGTGACCGACCCTCCACTCCCCCTTTCATCTCTACTCTTTTTTTTTTTTTTTTTTTTTTTTTTTTTTTTTTTAGTTTGAATCCGCTCCCTCTGACAATAGGAAGAAGGAACGGGTAAAACAAAAACAAAAAAAAAAAAAAAAAAAATACCCCCAAACCATGGGGGTGGTACTGTTAAGCACCGCATTATTTTCTTTCTAGTTTTTTTTTTTCCCCCTATTTTCTTTTTTTTTTTTTTTGCATAAAATTCTTCGACTCAACGAAACAAAAACAAAAACAAAAAAAAAAAGGGAAATGAAGCCCCCTACCCCCCGCGTGACAAAATCGTTGCTCTCCGACACATTCGGCAGGTTTCACGATTACCTGCGGATTAGTCTGACCGAGAGGTGCAACCTGAGATGCCAGTACTGCATGCCAAGCGAAGGCGTGGATCTCACCCCAAACGAGGATTTGATGACGACAGGTGAACTATTAAAAGCTAGCAGAATATTCAGGGACATGGGAGTCAAGAAAATCCGGCTAACCGGAGGCGAGCCTCTTATTCGGAAAGACTTCGACAACGTGATCCAAGGACTGGGAGAGCTCGACTTAGACAAGCTGTGCATCACCACGAACGGCATCAAACTTTCAAGAAAAATCCCTATCATGAAGGAGCACGGTGTAACCCATGTAAATATATCACTGGACACCCTTGTGGAGGCGAAATATCAGTTCATCACGCGGAGAAATGGGTTTGAAAAGGTTTTTAAAGCACTGCATCAGTCGATCGATGCAGGGCTTACAACAAAGGTGAATTGTGTAGTGATGCGTGGGCAAAACGATGACGAAGTTGTAGCTTTTGCCAATCTTGCGAAAACGTTGCCCATCGAGGTGCGGTTCATCGAGTACATGCCTTTCAACTCTAACTCCTGGTCGTCAGATATGCTGGTTCCTTGGATGTCGATTTTCGACTCTATCGAACAAGGCTTAGATGTGAAGCTTCAGGGGATACAGGGGCAACGGGGAGATGTTTCAAAGCGATATTCTTGTGATGATTGGGTCGGTTCCGTAGGCTTCATCACCACCATGACATCACAGTTCTGCGGTGGGTGCAACAGGATGCGCTTACTTGCGGACGGTCAGGTTAAAGTGTGTTTGTTCGATAGCAACGAAAGAAGTATCTTGCAAGTATGGAAAAAAAAAAAAAAAAAAAAAAGAAAAAAAAAATCCAGCTCTTACGGACCAATGCTTCTGACATAGATGTCATGCAACGAATTTCAGAGATAGTTGATGGTAAACAGGCTTCTCTCGGGGGGCACACTATTGAGACGTTGGCTAGCCATTCAGGCGAAAATCGTCCCATGGTTAAGATTGGAGGGTGATTTTGAAGAGAGGTTGGAAAGAAAGAAGAAAAAAAAAAAAGAGGGGGGATGATGAGGTTGAGAAGATTCTGTTTAAAAAAACGTGCTTCGTGTGTGCATGCACCGAATTTTTTTATATTTTTTTTAAAAAGAAATAGGATTTTTTTCCCTCCTTCTCCCCTTCGAAAAAAAAAAAGCTTCGAAAAAGTATTTTTTAAGAGCAAAAAAAAAAAAAAAAAAAAAAAAAAAGAAGAAGAAAATGTTATGAAGAAAGAGAAAGAAGAAGAAAAAAAGGGGAAAAAAAAAAAAAAAAAAAACTGGCGCTCCATTTGTTTGTGCGCACGAGCGGGAAAAAAAGAGCTTAGTTTTTTTTTCTTTTTTTTTTCTTTTTTCTTCTCTTTACTTTTTCCGCCTTTGTTTTCTCCCTCCCTTACCTTCGGGGGGTGTTTTTTTTTCTTCTTTGTTTTTTTTCTCTTTTTTGTACCGTATTTCAAAAAAAAAGAAGAGGGTTCTTAGTTAATGGCCTTTGCCGCCGCCTGACTTTATAGAAAAACAATTTTTTTTTTGGCCTTCTTTTGGACCGTTTAAAAAAAAAAAAAAAAGAAATACGGTTAGTAATAGTATCTTTCCCATCCTCCCGTTTTTCGTTCTCTCTCATTTCCTGTCTTTCTGAAAGGAGAAAAAAAAAAAAAAAAAAAAAAAAAAAACAACGGAAAGACTACGCACCACAATTTTTTTTTTTCAATTTTTCTTTTTTTTTTTTTTTTTCCCCCAAAACACACCCACAAGAAAAGGGGGGGAAAAAAAATGTTTGGAGTCACCATGAGGCTTGGTGCTGCGGCGGCAAGAGCCGCAAGAGGGCTAAAGAACCAGAAGAGGACTTTCACCAGCAACTACGATTGTTCTACCAGACACGGAGCAGGGCCGAAGCAGTTTGGTGCTAACCCTTACTTCCTTGGATACTGGCACCACGGGATCATGAGGTCCATTCTGGAGAGGTCAGGGTGGATTATCTTCTTCTTCATCCCAATTGAGGCCGCTTACGTCTTTTACGACTTCGGGTACCGCAGGGTAGACAGCGAAATGGGTCCTTGGATTTCTGACAATTCGAGATACGATGGGACCGAGTACGACGAGACAGAGTCTGAGGTTCGTTTCAGGTGGGCAACCGACGGCACCCTTTGCCAGTACCCCACCGAGCACGCGGAGAGGAGGGCCAGGTGTTTGGAAAAAAAAAAAAAAAAAAAAAAAAAAAAAAAAAAAAAACAGGGAGAGCATCGCCACTGTCGCCAAGCTCCGCCTTGAAATGAAGGCCGAAAGGGGCCTGATCTAAAAAAAATATTTAAAAAAAAAATGGAAAAAAAAATTTTTCAAAAAAAAAAAAAAAAAAAGATTAGAGAGGTAACGGACAAATTTCCCCTTTTTTTCTTTATTCAATGTATTACTCATTCCTTCCCACTCCCCCCCCCCATTTTTTCTTTTTTTTCCCCTGGGATTTTTTTTTTTTAACCCAACCCCACCCGATTTTCATTTTTTTTTTCTCCACCCCTTTTTTTTTCCAATTTTTTTTTTCTTACTCATTTCTGTTTCTTTTTTTTTTTTCTCCAATTTTTTTTTTTTTTACAACCACGATGAAGGGATCACAGAATGGGAAAACAGGGAAAAAAAAAAGAAAATGAAGAGGGAGGGAAAGAAAAAAAAACCCCCCCAAAAGAAGTACAAAATCTGGTAAAGCGAGAAGGCTTATATTCAATTTGCTAATACAACAAGTGTGCTTTTTCTCTTTATTTTTCCCTTTTCGCCCCTCGAAAAGTACTGCAAATGAAAAATAATGATAATAGGGCACCTGAAGGTCCCTATTTTTATGTTCTTTAAAACTTTTTTATTTTTTTTCATTCCTGCGGTTCTACGGTGGAACCACAGAATGAAACAAAACAAAAAAAAAAAGAGGAAGGGAAAAAAAAAAAAAAAAACGAGAAAATAAAAAAGGGGAACAAAACAAAAAAGGGAGCTTATATTTCTTTTTTTTTTACTTTACTGTTTTACAGTATTTTCATTTCATTTTTTTTTACCCCATCCAAGTGTTTTTTTTTTTCATATTTCCCCCTCCCCCCCCTCCCTTTTTCTTTAGTCACACCTGCCGGAATTTACTTCTTTATTTATTATTATTTCCACACTCCCGACCCCACCCAAAATCTTTTTTTTTTGTTTATTTTAAAAAAAAAAATTTTTTTTTTATAAAAATTATTTATACAATTCAAGAAAAAGGAAGGGGAAAAAAAAAAAAATGTACTCCCCCCGGAGAAAGCGCGGCCGCATTCAAGAGGAAGAAGAAGACCCAAAAAAACTAATCTCGACCCTGCGGAAATTTTACGAAAGCTTGGAAAGCTCGTTCAGCGAGCGGGTTGCGAACGCAGAAGAAGAAGAAAAACAACACAAAACCCAATACAAGCGAAAACGCGAGGAACTTGTTGAAAGAGAAAGTTCCCTCTACGGGCAGACCAACAAGAAACAACGCACCTTACACCTCATAGTGGGAGGCGCAGAACTCCGGCTGACCATCAACAGAACAACAGAAAGCTATACTCTTTTCGACGCACTGCTAGAAAGCCGAGGGAAACAACCTTTCATCATTGACAGAGACCCCACCCACATACAAATTATTTCAGAATACGTATCAAAGGAAAACTTCGCCGGGCTGAAAGGAATATCAAAAGAAGCAGCTGCAAGCATTGCAAGAGAAGCGGAATTCTACGGCCTTCCCGGCCTACGCCGCATTGCATTTAATTGTACATCTTTGGTAGTGTCGCAAGATAAAGACACCCCATACACCACGATCGGTACCGCAGTTGCAGCTGCTGTGTCGGGTGATCGAATTGTAATATTGCCAGGGAGGTACGAAGAATGTATTTTTACAACGAAACGTTTGGAATTCTACGGGGAAGGCGCCAAGGGTGATATCGTGATAACAACGACCGAAAATCATCCAACTGTTGTGTTTTCAGGAAGCGGCGGAGGAGCTCTGCGCAACCTCACCCTCCGAGAAACCAGCCCATTTGGAATATGCCTAATGGAAGCGAAAGGGAAATCCTCCGTTATGATCGACCACTGCGACCTATCTTCAAGATCTCCCGGGAACGGGATAAACATGGTTGATGAGGCATCACTTCATTTACTCAATTCAAAAATTCACGATATTAAAGGTTCCGGAGTGTTTTTAAGAGACAGTGCAACCGCAACCGTCAGAAACTGCTCGTTCGACAATCTTGATTCATGCGGATTATTCACCCGCCACCACACAAGATTTTATTTCGAAGGAAATACCGTTTCAAAAGCAAATCTCGGAGGCGCTGACATCAACGATTTTTCCCTTGGAACTATTGACGGAAATACCGTCACCGACTGCGGCAGGGGGGGTCTTGTTTTTTACGGAAACTCGCAGGTCCGTATCAAAGGGAACACCATTGTGGGTAACGAGTACGGTATGCGCTCGTTTGAAAACAGCCACCAGCTTCTTAATGGGAACACGGTCGAGGACAATCTGGTGGAAGACATACAAGGGACGGCCTTGAAGAATGCTTTGCAAGAGGAAGCGACGAATTCTATCCATCTACCGGTGCCGAATGGCGAGCTAGAGTTCCTCAGTCCGTTGCTGGGACCCTTGACACCACCTTGAAAAAAAAAAAAGAAAAAAAAAAACTTTTTTTTAAATTTTTAATGTACATATAACTGACTGACAAGTGCCTGATACAGTAATTCTCCTTTGAATGATACAGATACTTTTTTTTTTTTTTCCTTTTTTTTTTCTCTTTCCCCTTGTCTTTCGTACCTGCTCAGAAAGGTATATTTTACCACAATTGGTGTTCTACGTTGCATGGAAAAAAAAAAGAAAAAAAAAAGAAAAAAGAAAAAAAAAAAAGGAAAAAAAAAAAAAAAAAAAAAAAGGGAAAAAAAAAAAAAAACAGGGAGGGGAAAGAAGCGATAATGCGGAAGAACTATAAAAAAGAAAAAAAAACAAAAAAGAGAAGAACATCAGGAAAAACAGGATTGGATTTTGCATCAAAAAATTACCTTGCACCGTGAAGGGTGAGGAGTGGTGTACTCTACTGCGTCTTCCTGGGCGGGGGGGAGTTATATTCTGTGAAATGAATTTCTTTTCTTAAAGGTGGTGGGGAGAACATGGATACATAAGAAGTACATTAGATGTCACTGCCCCACGTCGGTCATCACCGGTTGCAAATGCTCAGGGTGACGAACAGGCAGCAAACTGCACGAGCGCAGAATCTTGATTACCCGGGACGCCCCTAGGGTTGAGCTGCGACACAAAGCTCGGCCGAGGTGCACCCCCTGTAATCAAGTAGCCAGTTCATGCTTTGTTGCACACTTAACGCCACTTAGTGTTGCAATCAAAGCCCCATTTCTTTTCTTTTTTCTTTCCTTTCGAAAATTTTCGTTTTCGTTTTTTTTTGTGCGTACACTGACTTAATTTTTCTTCCCCCCCCCCACCTTTTATGCAGTACACACAATCCTGGGGAGGGGGGGAAAGTTAAATTCCCCTCTCCCCTCTCCCCCCTTGTGATGGTGTCCAGTTGCTGTAAAGGATCGGTTCCTCGTCACGAATCTCAATTCACACACACCCCCTTTAAAAAAGAATTGCAAACAAAGAAAAAAAATGCCCCCTCCCCTCAACTGAGCTATTGTTATACAAACTATTACACTTTCTTTTTTTCTTTTTCTTTTTCTTTTCTTTTTTTTTTAAAATCCATACAACGTAATATTCATATTTCAACGAGCCCCAAAAAAAGAAGAGAGGGGAAAAAAAAAAAAGAGAAAACAAAATGCCCTCAAGATGTCTCTGAATGGAAGCAACCGCGATAGCAACGATATGCCAGTACAGCATCATGGCACACCCAACCCATCGCAATATGAGATCGACATCAGCTGCCTGCTACCCAGCGAGAACACGGGGATCGTGAAGTGGAGCAGCAACCACAAAAGAAAACATGATGTTTGGCTTCCCAGCGATGTGGTGAGGCAAATATTCTACTTCCTTACACACCGTGAAGCGGTGCGGCTAATGGGAGTGTGCACCGCCTTCCGGTCCTCAATGAGAAGCGACGACAAAACCGCTGCGGTATTCTGGAATAACGGGCTTCATACTGTCTGCCGCGGCCTGTGTCTCCCCTACACCCCAAGACCTTACTTAAAAGCTGCCGATATGCATGAAATCTACGTTTTACTGTTCAAGTGGAAACACCTCTCGGTTGCAGCGGCACCACCCGACATCATCACTCTCCCAACATTTGTGCTCAAACTGGTGATAGCCTTCCCCGTGGTGGTGTATCTGCAAATTTCCCTGCTTGGAATATGTTGTGTATTGGGGCAGCAAAATGGCCCTTTCCTCCCAGCTTGGACTGGCTTGATGTCTGGGTATATGGTGGCTGTTTTTGCAGGATGCCTGTCTGTTTTGAAACGAATTATGCGAAGCAGGGCAATGGGCGGGACGCAGCTTGTGGAACACTTCAACATCATCCCAAGGAGGTGCCTGGTGCATTCGAATCTAATCGTTGTGGTTGCTTCTTTGCTGGGGATTGTTGCGGGTGTTGTTTTGCTGAATCTAATTTCGATCCGGGTGCTGCCTGAACGATTTTGGTCATTGGCGATGGCGGTCTTTACAGGATCGCACCTCATCGTCTCGCTGATGTGTTTGGTCGAGATCGCGAGAAGTATAACTCACCGATCGGTACTTGCAATGGAGGCTGTCAACTTGCAAATGTTGGTCTCGTTTAAGGGCTTTGCATCGCCTGTACATTGTATTCTGCCTTTGTGTTTTAATGCGAATTTAACGGTGTTCTTCGCATTGGCGTGGGGTTGTCCGGGGCAGGTCGCGCTTTTATCGTTGCCCCTTCACTTTGCTTTGATTTCGTTGTGGACCACCCCGAACCCACTGCGGAAAAAGTTTCGCAAGCTATTTCTTCGCCCCGTGACATGCGTGACGTGTACAGCAATGAACCTCACGCTCCTCCTTCTGTCTCTCTCTGTTGAGTATCGATCCATCCACTACGCAGTAGTCTTCACCCCGGTTTGGTGCACACCCTTCTTGGTTCTGATTTGCTTTGTTGGTGTGCTGTGCCACTCACTGCAAGCGGGTTGAGTGTTGCAATGGGTGTGTGTTCTTAACGGTGTTCTTCACATTTCGTTTTTTTAAAATAAAAAAAAGGGGGGTTTGATAGATAGGAGGGAGGGGGGAAAAAAAAAGAAGAAAAGGACTTGGAACGAATTTATGAGCGTTACCCTGTTACATTTTATGCCCCCCCCCTTTTTTTTAGGGAGCGTGAGGTGGTATATGTCACGGGGCAGCCCCGCAGTTTGACCACCGCACTAGTTACCCGCTAGAGCCCTCAGAATGGGGACAACGGGGACTAAGCTCAGCTCGGCCTGGTGAGCGCAAAAAAAAAAAAAAAAAGCACGCCTAAAAAGAATGGTTTTTTGTTTTCTGGCACCCCCATGCACACTGAAATTTTATCGAGTTTTCTTTTTCTCAATATTCTTTTGTTTTTCTAATATTTATACCACTGCTCCACAATCACGATTTTTTTTTTTTTTTTTTTTGCTTGTTTCCTCCAAAGTACAAAACAGTATTCTTTTTTTTTTTTAATTTACACCTAACTAGAAGAAGGAAGGAAAAAAAAATAAAAAGTGCCCCCCCTTCCCCCCCTTTTTTTCTTTCTTTCCTATCTCCTTTTTATCTGTCTACCTTTTTTATCCCCCCCTTTTTTTTCCTGCTAAAAACAACAATTATTTTACAAAAGGGACAGGGAGTGGAGGGACGAAGGGGAGAGGCATAGCCTCCTCCCCCCTTTTCCCCCCTGTGAAAAAAAAAAAGAAAATAAAATGGCGACGGCGAACGTTACCCTGAAGAATGCTACTGCTACTGAAACTTTAACGCTTACCGTGACGTTGACACCAGAGGTAATCGATGTGAATAGCAGCACTGTGACTGGGACAGTGGTGTCCATGACGCTGGTCCCTGACGATGACTCAACAGACTACATCGGGCTAATTGTGGGGCTTGTTGTCATGTTTGTTGTTCTATGCCTTCTCCTCGCGCTCCTCTACTTCCTCTTCTTCAAGAACGGTCCTAGCAGGGCCCACACCGAAGATGACTATCACAGCTACAACGACAAACACGAATCCCTGCATGCTGCACCGCCTGTTCCGAGTGATCAGTTCACAGCCTTCACAAACCCCACCCCCGCCACTATCACTAAAGAGCTCAAAGAGGTCGTCGTCACTGGTGGTGGGAAAGCCACCGGTCTTGTTGTCATCACATCACACGGTTGTGATGAAGACATGGCGGTCAGTGTCGCGAGAACCCTCGGTGCTGGTGACGTGCGTGTCTTATCTGTGGAGGGTCCTGACAAACCGACTCGAGCGTCCATTCTTGCTGGGCTGCGGTGGCTCACCACATGTGCGGGTTCTGAAGGCGATGGTGATGTGGTGCTTGTCATAGTTAGCACTGCCTCGCTTGGTGACTCTGGTGGGTTCAACCCCTCCGACCACCGTACCGTGGGGCCCATCAAGTCTGCCGAGCTGCTCAACGAGCTGTCCCTCATCCCCGAGTCCCGCGTTGCGATTGTGTACGATGTCCCCTCCACACGCCCTGTGTGGTCTCTTCCATTTTCGAAGGCTCCCTTTGGATGCCATCCTCCGGGGCAGTCCAACCGCAGCTCCGAGCCCCGTCACCATCTTTTGCTCCTCTCTCCTCATGGGCAGTGTAAGCCCGGCGATCTTGTCGCTGCTATGTCGCGGTGCCGCGAGGCCCACGGCCCTGTGCCGAGCGTTGTCGACGATGTGCACAACGAGACGCCCGAAGGAACCTTCCCTGTCATGTGGAGCAACAGAGGGATACAGAACGCAGTCTTCCCATTCACACCTGGCATGCAGTCTGTCGCGGAGTACGCACCCCCATCGCTAGCAAGCCCCGGGCCAGGGGGGGTCGCCACGGCCACCGTGCACGATGCGGGGTACGCCTCGCCGACCATTATGTCGCCTGTAAAAAGCACCTCAGAGGACCCGTCGCAGCCGCTGTGGTTCAAACAACTGAGCGCGCGGGCAGGGAGCGGGAGCGGGGGTGCGGCGGGGTACGACAGCGACGACGGGGACAAGCAATTCCCATCGTGGGTCTCCGTGAACCCAGTCGGGTCGGGGACAAGGGCCACATCACCACGGTCCATGCACCCGTTGTCGCACCAATCCGTGTTTGACAGAATGCCTACTTCCAGACGTCCAGGATCACCTGATAACCTGGTGTGGAGCTCACCTAATAGAAGAATCGACCTCAATCCATCTATTGCCCCGTCAATGGGGGCACGGAGCCCGAGCCCTTTGAGCGTGAGGAGCCCGTTGGGAGGGAGCCCTAGGTACAACAGGCCGGCTTCACCTGGCGCGGCAGAGTTATCAGACACATTGTATTCACCAGGACGTGCAAGGATTTCCACAAGGACAGGGACAGGGGGGAACGCTCCCGAGCCTGTGAATTGTCTTCTGCAGTCGCTGACGTCTATCCCTCGTTACTCCTACAAAAGAGCAACTCTACTCAGCAAGCATGCTGCTGGGGGATGGGTTCTGGAGCTGAAGGTGGAAGGTGATCCGAAGCCTATAGAGATACACGTGGATGACATTTCTCGTTGTGGTGCCGAGGAGTCAGGGGGGACGGACTACCCTGATACGTCCATGTTTGTGGTTCCTTCTAATCAGGCAAGGGTTGTGATCGCCTTTAACTCACCCGATGAAAGAGATGCCTGGATATCGTGGGTACATTCGCTTTGCCCTGACTCTGTCGTCATTTTACCTAGTACGTTCACGCTGCCTTCGCTGTGATTGAGGGAGGGGAGGGGGGGAGGGTGATGTTGTATATTCTTTTTTTTTTTCCCATAAAACAAAAAAATAAAATAAAATTGTGTGTATTTTCTCTTTTTTGGTTTTTTTTTTTTTTTTTTTTTTTTTTTTTTTTTTTTTTGCCCTGATGTATTGTTTCCTTTTTATTTTCTTTTTTTTTTTTATTCCCGCCGTTTCCTCCCATTGTAAGTCATTTTTTTTTTTACTCATTTTCTGCATGCTCCCCTATGTATTTTTTTTTTTTTTTTTTTTTTTTTACCCCTTCACAATAGAAGAAAAGAACCAAATAATAAAAAGAAAAAAAAAATAAACGGGGAAAAGTATAAATCTGAATTGATCCAATTTTTCTTCTATCTTTTTCAGCCTGAATATTTGTCAAAGGTCTCAACAATGGCGTTTAGGGTCTGCAAAAAAAGAAGAAAAGAAAAATTGGTAAATTTACAAGTTTTACAATTTAAAAAAAAAAAAAATGCGGAAAAGAAAAAGAGAATTTTCATCCCCCCCTCCCTGAAGTCGAACTTTTCCCCCAAAAATAAAAAAAAATGATTTTCTACTTTTCTTTTCCTTCTTTTCTTTTTTTTCTTTTCTTTTTTTTTTTTTTGGCTCCCTCTTTATTGCAATTGTGTGATATATTTTTTTTGTGTTTCTCATTCTTTTTTTTGTTGTTGTTGGAAAAAATAAATAAATCAAAAGGCGGGAGAGGAGGGGCGGAGGAGGGGGAGAAAACAAGAAGAATAAACGTTTTCTTTTTTTTTTTAAAAAAAAAAAAAATAAAATGCAGTTCGCGCAAAGTGCCGTGAACTGGATAGCCGACAAGGTCCTCCGCTTCGTCGTAAAAAGGGTGTTGAACCGGTTCCTGAAAAAACTGGACCCCGAGCAGTTTGCCGCCTTCAGCTTTCAAAAAGGGGTGTTCTCCCTCCACAAGCTGGAGTTTGACACAGAAGTTGTTAACAAACAACTTCTAGCCGGCCTTCCCGTAAAGCTAGCCTACGGAAGGGTAGGCCAACTGGACATCTCATGGTCCCTGCAAACACTAGGGCTGACATTCTGTCTGAAAGAGGTGGATATCGTGCTGGATTACATTGCAAAACCTGAAATGGACCAGAGCCAAGGAGGGTTGGGAGCAAGGATGGACGAAACGGCGAAAGCGGAAGATTTACTAGCAAGATCCTTGGTATTGGGTGATGTTAGTAGGCAAGACGTTAAAGATTTAAGCGGTACACCAGACAGAGAAGAACAAGAAGAGCAATACGAAGAGGAAGAAGAAGAAGAAGACGAGCTCCAATCAGCAAAGGTAAAAGAACTAATAGACAAGGCGGTTCAAAAAATGAAAATTGTGGTGAAAAACGGAAACATATCGCTCCGGTTCCCCTCTCAAACACAACCTGGAATGATCGACATTCTAAGGGTGGAGATCCCTTGGCTGGAGTTTCACGATAAAGATATCCCATCCCCCGACAAGCTAACAGGCAAGCTCTTCTGTAAAATCCTGACCTTCCAAGCATTTGTCGTTTATCTCCACACGGTAAAAGCCGACGCGGACCTGCTCTCTTCAACTCTAATGTCACCGAGATCGATGAAAACTACCCAATCGGAAATACCGTCTGATGTATCACCAGATGTGATTTTTATTTGCGTTGCTGAGGATCGGAACACTGTTGAGTTAACGTTTCCGTCTGACCGCAGCGTGGCGAGAAGTCAACAATCTGCTTTGAAACTGGTTCTCTTCCTGCAATCGATTCACTGTATCGTTGGGTCCAGAAACTTACAAATCCTCAGAGGTATTGCGGATTTGATATCAATGGGTTCAGATGAAGCAGCAGCTTCTAGTACACCCCAACACGCTGACGAACCGCCAGTGAGCATAACTGTCCACGTCATGCATTTTGCAGCAGCTATTCTTCTCGCGGATCAAACTCCGTTGCCGGATATTTGGGATCCTTTGTTGGAGCTAATCGAACCGGAACCAAGGCCGTCTTCAAGCGGGCCTGCGAGAAACGAACTAAACATCAAATCGCCTTGCAAAGACCTCCCCAACGAGCACATCTTAATCGAAGCCAGCCAAATCGGGCGATCCTCCGGCGTACTCGCGAGAATATCCGCACAACCCTCTGGTACTCGCGTTGAGATCGCACTGTCCGTTGTCAATGTTTGCTGGAAGGTACATTCTCAAGCGGATATCCCGAATGTTCTGAAAGGTGACGTGACAGTCGATAAGGCAACCCGGATGGTGTCCCGGCGTTTGGTGAAGTTTCAAACAGTGAAGACGAAAACAGGCGAGCAACGCCCGCAGGTCACAATTATGGTGACAACGACATGCACGCGGGAGGGAACCGTTACCACGGCGAATCAAAATATCCGGGTGAGGATGTCGCCTCGTGTTGTTCTGTACACGCCCTGGATGCGGGACTTCATGAGCGGGTTGACTGAACTCATATCGCCAAGTGTCAAGTCTCCTCATGAAGATTATGGCAGTTTCAGTGTGGGTAGGACGTCTTCTTGTGGTTCGTTGCAGTCTTGTGAAGGTAGTCGGATGACGCCAACCCGTCGGCCGTGTTCGCCTATGTCGCCGATATCTTCTACTTCTGATTTCGATGATGCGTTCCGGGAGCGTGATGGGTACAAGCGGTTCCAAGCCGCGCCTGTGCCGCCTCCGCCTCCGCCTCCGTACCAACCACCTACGAATGTCACGCGGTCTGTCACGTTTGGGTCTTCGACGGTTCATTCTCCTTCCCAGCCTTGCCCCCCCATCCGTTTCGAACCTGCACCACCGCAGCCCCGCAACTCTCTTCTCGTTCAAAGAGATCTCCACATCTCGGGCAAGTTCGAGATCGTCGCGTACTTCGAATCGAAAGAAAAAGAAGAGCTTACCCTAATCGGTCCCTACCTGCAATCTATACTTGACTTCCATTCCGAAGGTGACTGGCTGGGGTGCATGTTAAAACTGAAGCTTGACGACTGTGATGTGGTGTACAACAGCTCTGCATGGTTGGACCCACCGCCCACGGCAGACGCGAACCCGAATTCTGTGTTGAAAATGACATGCACAACGATGAAGATCTGCGTGGACAGGCTTGGAAGGGAGGATGTTATTGCGAGCTTTGACGGGGGCAAGATGGGCATGGAGCGGTCGGGTGTCGGCGGCTCTACTGTACGCCAAGCGAGGCCAGCGAACATTCTGGTGACGTTCAAATCGAAAACAGACCCGGCGACATGTGCGGCGAAGTCGCGTGTGGCGGAGATGCTCAAAGAGGAAGACGAAGAAACGATGGCGGCAGAATGCACAGCAAATGCCGACGTGCACGTGGCATTCACATTCCCATCGGCAGCCGTAACGCTGAAGAAAGACGAGGTCCTTCTGGTCCAATACATGATAGCTGACTTGACCGAGAACATGTCCTCACCAGATGTTGCCTTTCAACAACCAGACGGGATGACAATGTCGGGGATCGGGACATTGGGTGCCATACCGTTGTCGCTGTTGAACACACCTGCGGCTGGCTTGAAACCGTGGCAAACACCTAAGTCGGTGGTGGCGGTTACACTGTCCTGTCAAAAGGTAATATTCGACATTCACGCTCCCATGTGCTTCCCTTCGGATGCACCACCACTGCACACCGTTCCTTACCCCGATGAGCCGCCTTGTTACAAGTACACGCTGACGGCGGATGAGTTCTCGTTGTTCACAGCAACGCATCTTGCATCTGACTCGTTCACACGAGTGGGGGTCACTCTGGGCGGGTTGGAGCTTTTGGAGCACGATGGTGCGAACAGCTTACTGACCCATCCGGTGTTGAGGAATTACCATAATCTGTACCGCCGCAGCACAAAAGCAGGCAGGGTGAAGGACTCCGGACTGCGGATCGTCGTAAGCTACGCACAATGCAGCCCCGCAAACCCCGCGTACCTATTGGTCAGGGACCGGCAAGACATGCGCGTCACAGTTGAAATGAACAAGCTGGTCCTGTCGCACCAGGTCAAACAGGATGCGAACAATTGGGTTTTGGTTTTAACAGAGCTGTTTACAGATGTGCTGCGTGTGGATTCGATGAATGAAACGTCCTCTGATGATGAAGGATCGCTGTCGGGCACGCCCACGCAAGGAAGGTTGCGGGCGACTAGAATCGACGTGACCGCGAACTCCACCATCATCGACTACTCTCCGAACGGTTTGTCGTCAAGGGTGCTAATCGCAGCGGATAAAATCTCCTTCGGGTGTCTTGTCGTCATGCTGTCGGAAGAGTTCCGCGCGGAGATCGGGATCGACGGTGCGACAATGCTCCTCGACAACGGGCATTTCAAAAAAGACCTTGTTTCCTATGACATGGAGGCATCGAGCAAATCTCTGTTTGGAAAGTCGAAAGGTGGAATGTTAACCGATCTCGAGCTGTTGGGGTTCATCAGCGTTCTTGAAACAACCGACAGCGGGCTTAAAATCGTGATAAAAACCATGGCTCCAACAACAGACTGTGTCCCGCACCTTAGGGGGCGAGGCGTCGGCGAGCGAAAGGGAAACGACATTGAGGTCTCTGAGGAAGCCGAGCAACATAAACCATTTGTCGTTGAGGTCACAGGAGGGGGTTTGAAAACCGACTGCTGCTCCGACTCCTTTAAACTCTTCCAAGACAGCATCATCCACTATCTCTCCGGCGAGGAACAAAATAATTTGAAACCCATAGCGGAGTACTACAAGGAGGCCCTCGGGCTTCCCATTGAAGAAGAGGAGATACCCATTGCACGGGTGGACTCAGTCAGGTCGACATCTGCAAAAGCGGTACAGCAAGCGGCGAAGGACATCCAAGCAGCGTTGCAAACAAGTGTTCCCGACATGGGTTTCACCACAAACCCGATTGAAAAGGGTGGAACGCTAACCGGCGAACCCATTGTTGTTCACGATTGTCATTACAGCGAAACGGAGTTTTCCATTAAAAACGTTTTGCAGCACACCGACGGCGGGGACTTGTCGGCAAGGATCACGAAGCTGGACATGCCTGACAGCATCAGCGGTTCCGCGGCAACTTTGGGACAGCACTTCCGAGTAGAGTCGAATGAGGACGTGCAGATTCCAGGACACCATCCCGACACAGACTCCAGTGATGACGATTCATTTCAAGAAATCGACTACCACAACGAGAAACGCCGGGACGACGAGCTCCAACTATTCAGAGAGTCCCTCCCGGAATACGAGACATCTCTTGTAAAAGAAGCACCTCTTATAGATTTTGTCGAGGAAGACTATTTTTCGAACTTAGAAGCTCAAACCTCAAGGCTACGCTGCACAAAATCCCGAAAGGGCGACCCAACCCCTACCCTTCAGCTAATCGTTTCCGGAGTGTCATGGACATGCAACCTCTACGGTGGAAAAGATTTCGTAGCCGCCCTCTCTCCCGACGCCGTTCATCATAAACTCCAAGGAATGCACTCTACTGTATCGATTAAGAAAGCAGGACAACTGTACAGGACGACAAGGGTGTACAGCCAGCTTGTTACGCTTCACGCGGAATCGATGTTCATATTACTAGACATGTTCAACCCCTTGGGAACTGATGAGGGTTACATGTGGAGGTTGAAGGGAGGTTCAAGGACGTTAGACGTAATTGATAAACTCAGCGTTTCGTCACGTAACAAAATTGTGACGGCGGTGAATAGTATTGATGATCAGAGCGACGTGTTCATGGTGGAGGTGGAGGCAAAAGTTGCTGCTGCGTTGGCAGGCACGAAAGACGCCCCGAAACATTCCGAAATGTCGTTGGAGTTGAACCTCGAACCTCTTAGAGTCAACATCGATCAGGACGCTCTCGAGTTTTTAGAACGTTTCTTCTCGGGTTCCTCGTACGACTCAATGGTTGTCAACACGTCATCGCCCTCGCCGCCGATGCAGCGTAGCCCGCATGGTGCTTCTTCATCTTCTCCACCTGCAGCCACTGCTAATCGAGGGGAAACCGTGCACCTGATGGTCGAAGGTGCCGGTGGTATCGAGGAAGGTATTTACTTCAAGACTGTTAAGATCGGGAAGATTCACATCAAGCTGGACTACAGTTCGAAGAGGTGTTCGCTGAGCAACATTCTCAACGTGGAGCCGCTCGAGCTCCTGAACCTCGTCAACATCGAGGGCATGGTCATAGAGCTGGACGAGGTCTCGGTCGACGGGTGCTGGTCCACACACCTCCCCATGAAACTCGCTGAGAAATGGTGGGAAGCAATACACATCGCGGAGCTGCTTTCTGGTGTCCCAACTGTCAGGTAGAATTTAAAAAAAAAAAAAAAAAAAAAAAAAAAAAACACAGATCCGTCACCCGTATTGGACACGAAGCTGTGAACCTGGTTTCCGCACCTTACGAGGAATACCGACAAGGTAATAATCCGTTTAGGTAGCGTGAATAAAAAAAAAAAAAAAAAAAAAAAAACGAGAAAAAAAAAAAATCAGTGGTCTGCCCCATGCTTTCCTCGACTTCCTCTGTAAGTTCACGGTGGAGGCAGTACACCTCACCGAGCAAGCAGCCATCATAGGTGGTGGTATAGTGAGCGCTGGTGTGAATGCGCTTGAGACGCCACAGGTTTGGAGGGGGGAAGGGGAGGGAACACAATCCTTTAAATATAAATACAGGACGAGGATGCACCTCCGCCACCGGCATCGTACCAGCCAGCCACGGCATATGAGGGGTTGAGACAGGGCCTTGAGACGGCTAATGATGAACTTCACGCCGGGGTGAAGGTTCTGAACGGGCTCCCTCAGGTCATACGGGATGGTTACATTGTGTTGCTGGCAAGGTCCTTGTGCTTGGTGATGTTGAAGCCGATGAGAGGTACGTGAAAGAAAAAAAAAAAAAAAAAAAAAATGTCTCTGCAGGAATCTTCCGGGGGTGGTGTGCTGTTGCACAAGGTTCAATGACTGCGCTAGATCCTGAGCGTCGTGCGGAGCACACTGTGCTGTACAAGTTGCCTCGTGATCCCTCCTTAGATGATATAAACTGAGGGAGAGAGAAAGAAAGGGGAGAAAAAAAAAAAGAAAGAAAGGAACGCGTCGCTTCTAGCCCTTTGCGTGTGTGCTAGTATTTTTTTTTTTTTTTTTTTTTTTTTTTTTTTTTTTTTTTTTTTTCCTCTTTGTACTATATTTCTTTTTTTTTTTTTTTTTTCCAAATTTCTCTTAGTTGATACTGACACACTGACAAAAAAAAAAAAAAAAAAAAAAAAACTTTTTGGAGAGAACAAAAAATCCCCCCCTTTTTTTTTCTTTTTTAGAGGGAAAATGTGATTTAACCTGCCAATGGGGGCCCTCCCACTTTTTTTTTACCAAGGACATATCCGACTTAGTTTCAAACAAAAAAAACAAAAAAAAAAAAAACAGAGAGAACCTGATGGCCTTATATTACTTTGTTCCGAGCCACAAGGAAAGAGGAGAACACCCCCGGAGGTCATGAGTGCCTGGCAAGATAAGAGGTAGAGGAACGGGGGAGAGAGGGCAATATAATGAAAGTCTTTTTCCTGAATACATTGTCACGCTTTCACCCCCCCTTTTTTTCCTTCGGCAGCATGTTCTATTGTTCTAAAGTATAGTTTTTTTTTTTTTTTTTTTTTTTTTTTTTTTTTTTTTCATTCCCTTCTTACTTACCGAGATTAGCTATTTTGTTCTACTGTCGAGACTTTGAAAAAAAAAAAAGAAAAAAGAACTAATTATTACGCAGCGCAACGAGTACTTTTTTTTAAAAGGTAAAAAAAAAAAAAAAAAAAAAACGCTCGTGAGCAACAAAAAAAAGAAAAAATGGAGCCCCGAATTAGTTTTTGTTTTTGTTTTTTTCCTCCCCCCCCCCCATTCTCTCCAATTCCACTTACCTCCAGAGATTTGCTTCCTTTTCCCCCCCTTTTTTTTCTTTTGAAAGAGAAAAAAGATTTTTTTCTTTTTTGCCCACAAAAGAAAAAAAAAAAAAAAAACATCATTCCAAGACAGAAAAAAAAAGGAAAAAAAAGTTGGGTTTCTTCTTTTTAAAAAAAGGAAAAGAGAGAAAGAGGCTATGGCCCAGCCCATACCGAATGTGTCGGAGCTACTACAGGCTCTACCAGCACCGGTAGATGTGAACAAAATATTGACTACGCCAACGCAGGAGGGGCTCACTTTCGATGAAGAGCTTGTCAAGGAAAAGGTAATGGAGATGGCACGGGCAACAGGACTGCTGGACCTGCTGGACCACGTCACGTCCCTTAGGGCAGAAGCCGAGGCACAGCAAGCACTCTTGAAAGAACGGCAAAAACAGCAGGTTCTGAAACAAAAGGCAACCATCCAAAGCGCCCTCGTTAAGGTCGAGAACGACTCTGACGACGAAACTCAGCTGCAGCTCACCATGCAGCCCACGACCGCTCCGGAAAATCAAAAATTGCAGCAACTCTCCTCCTCTCAGACTCCTTCCACACAAGGAAGGGCCTCAGAAACCCCTAGAAAATCGGTATTCAAAAAAAAAAAAAAGAAAAAAAAAAAAAGCAAAATAATCTCCAACTCATCCCTCACGACCCGTACCGCGCGGCACGGCACTCACGTGACGATCCTGAGAACGACGCTCGTCAAAGTAGGGAGGATCACGATAGATACAAACGGGGTAGGTACAGCAGGGACGAAGGGTATGATAAATTTAAAAAAAAAAAAAAAAAAAAAAAAAAAACCCAGCCGATATGAACGGGATCGTCGATACGACCGTGACAGGGACAGGGAACGGGAAAGGGAAAGGGAAAGGATACGCGACACACGGGAGCGGGACCCAAGGGGCGAGCGGTACCGAAGACGGACGGGAAGCTACGACCGCGACAGGGACAGGGAACGGGACAGGGACAGAAAGCTGTACAGACGCGACAGAGAGTTCGAAAGGGAAGCAAGAAGAGAAGGCAGGCGGGACAAACGACAGTCGTATCCTCAAAGAAGAAGACCACAACGAAGCATGTCACCACCACCACAGCTCATCTCCCCCGGGAGGGACATGGATTCCCAAACCAAACAACAACCGAAGAAAAGCTTATGGGACATCGACACCGAGTCAACAGGACCCCCCGCACCACCTGTTCTCGAGGCTCCTAAACCCGCTGTACAGCACACTGCCCTTCCAACACCTGCACCTGTCGCACCTGAGGCAGTTGAGTTGAAACTAAACGTAACGTCAGAGAAGTTTGCAAGAATGATAGGAAAGGGTGGTATCAAACGGAAGGAGCTTGAAACGAAGTACGGTGTGACCCTCCGCATCCCTTCACGGGAAGCGTCAGCCACAGAGGCGGCTTATGTTATAGGGACGCCTGAGCTGGTGGAACATGCTAAGGGGGAGATCGAAAAGGAGTACGCGCAGCCTACAAAGGCCGAGAAGTCTGCTATGTCCACCATGTCCCAGCAAGCATGGGCTTCACGGTACCCCGGTTTCGTTCCCTCGATGATGCCGCAGTTCATGGCCACACCGCTCAACATGCGCAGCCAGATGTTTATGCCACCTGCGGCAGCCGCCGCCGCTGCTGCAGCTGCTGCTGCAGCATCACCCATCATGACAATGTCAGATGGGATGGGTTACACCAACACAGAGGTGTGTGTTTTATTATTATTATTGTTTTTTTTTTTTTTTTTTTTTTTTTTTTTTATGTTACTAACGATGATGATAAAATTGTACATTCACACCAAGTTCTTCATGGGCATTGATGGCGGGAAATAATTTCCTTGCAAGGGGGTTTACCCCCTTCCATGTTGGGACTCTGTTTACCCGCTTTATCTCACTTGTGATGCCTGGTCATACTTGAAGCATAAAAAATGGATTATGAGAGCTGAGTTAGGATTCGGGAAGGGGCTATCTTGGGGGGGGGGGGGGGGGTAGGGGGGGTCATATGGTCCTTAAAAAGGGCCACTTTTTGCCCTTTTTCAGGCTCTTCGCCAAGGGCATTTTGGGCCCTTAAAAAAACTGTAACCACCCCAAAAGTGCCCACAAATCACCCAAACCCCCGTTTCCCGATGGTTTCCGGCCCCAGAAGTGCCCAGAATCATGTTCTAATTTTGGGGCCCCCGTTTGGTACTTTCCCTATGTAATCCTAGGGAACATAAAATAGGGGCCCCTAGGATTACATAGGAAAAGTACCAAACGGGGGCCCCAAAATTAGAACATGATTCTGGGCACTTCTGGGGCCGGAAACCATCGGGAAACGGGGGTTTGGGTGATTTGTGGGCACTTTTGGGGTGGTTACAGTTTTTTTAAGGGCCCAAAATGCCCTTGGCGAAGAGCCTGAAAAAGGGCAAATAACGACCCCCTTATGACCCCCCCTAGGGCTATGCTGGCAGGAAACGTGGAAACGTTTCCGTTTCCGTTCCCGTTTCCGTTTCCATACTTTTCAAAATTCTTATGGAAACGGCTTCCTTCTTAAGGAAACATAAGGAAACGTTTCCGTTTCCGTTTCCGTATCCGTTTCCGTTTCCCTTTTTTTCAAAAAATGCATGGAAACGCGTTTCCATGCCAGCATAGCCCTAGGGGGGAGGAGGGCTTTACCCCCCTTTTTTTTCTTTTCTAACAATCTGCTGTCTGATCTCCTCCTCCCCCCTCCCTCCGTTTAACTATGATGATAAATTGTACATTCACACCAAGTTCTTCATGGGCATTGATGGCGGGAAATAATTTCCTTGCAAGGGGGTTTACTCCCTTCCATGTTGGGACTCTGTTTACCCGCTTTATCTCACTTGTGATGCCTGGTCATACTTGAAGCATAAAAAATGGATTATGAGAGCTGAGTTAAGATTCGGGAAGGGGCTATCTTGGGGGAGGGGCTTTTTTTTTTTTTTTTTTTTCTTCTTCATTCTTTCCCAACAATCTGCCATCGATATTTAGAGCTGATCTCCTCCCTCCGTTTAACGATGATGATAAAATTGTACATTCACACCAAGTTCTTCATGGGCATTGATGGCGGGAAATAATTTCCTTGCAAGGGGGTTTACCCCCTTCCATGTTGGGACCCTGTTTACCCGCTTTATCTCACTTGTGATGCCTGGTCATACTTGAAGCATAAAAAATGGATTATGAGAGCTGAGTTTTGGTGTCGAGAGGAGATTTTGTTCTTTATTTGGGAAGAATCAAAAGATTGAAGTGGGCTTGCCCTTAAAACCGTGGCCTTTTTAATGGGGAGGGGAGAACACGGCAAACTCCAAAGAAAAAAAAAGGGGGAAAAAAAAAAAGAAACGATGATGATAAAATTGTACATTCACACCAAGTTCTTCATGGGCATTGATGGCGGGAAATATTTTCCTTGCAAGGGGGTTTACCCCCTTCCATGTTGGGACCCTGTTTACCCGCTTTATCTCACTTGTGATGCCTGGTCATACTTGAAGCATAAAAAATGGATTATGAGAGCTGAGTTTCGGAGAAACAAAAAAAAAAAGAGGGGGGAGGGTAATATATTCACGGGAACAGCCGCCCTATTAAAACACAATTTTTGCAGGGGTCAAACGTAATGCCTCAAGAAGTGATTACAGAGGTAACTCCGATCGAAGTAATGACGACTCAGCCCGAGCAAACGAGCATGGAGCAGCAGCAGGCTATCCAACCAGCGTCTCCAGCACCCGAAGCAGGCCGTGATCCTGACGATTCACAACCACCCCCGCCACCGCCACCCGAGGCGGTGCATAACGTAAATGGCACAGGTGAACCGAGGGTGGAAAACAGTTGAAAACAAAATGGGGGGGTGGAAGTGTTTTTCTTTCTCTTCCTTTTTTTTTTTCCCCCTCCTTTTTTTTTATATATTTTTATCCTCATATTTTCCCAGTGAAAAAAAAAAAAAAAAAAAAAAAAAATGTTACGACGGACCTTAAGGTGCTTGGTTAAAACACGATGGGAGCTTGAAGCGGAGTGGATCGGCTCCATGAGGGAACCGGACACCTCACAACTCGACAAGGTGTTCAGCCTCGAAAGGAAACGGATAAAAAAAACGATTTTGAAAGGCGACGAGGACGAGATGATAAACCTGCTGTACAGGCTCGAAAAATCTCTGACACTATTAGACCCGAAACCGGACGAAAACTTCAGCGAGCTTGCGTGCCATTTCTGCGGGTGGGGATCGTGGGTGTTCCACAACCCCAGGGCCTTAGATGACCTCTTCTCCCTATGCGAAACACGAACCTTTGAACTGATGAAACCCACGTGTTCCATCCTTTCCAGAACTGTTCAGTGGATACCTGAGAAAACCCCTGACCTTGTGGAGCGGCATATCGTATCAGTTGCAAATCTTATAAACCGTGCTTCAAAACACAAATCACCCGCTGCCGTTTCTGGTTTTGCACACGGAATGGTGCTGCTGACCATGATGCTAAAGGGCGCGGGAACCGACAACCCATCCCTGCAAAAGATATCCCGATTCCCATTGGTGAAGTGGTGGAGGACGGTTGTTGACGAACACCCGGAGTTCATCACCGGTGGTGCTACCATATTCACATTCAATGAGTACCTCCAACAAGTTCTAGAGAGGTTTCCAGACAAACTTCAAATGATTGGAATCGCCGATCTGAACCGGATAAACAAGTACGCGAAGCACGCGGAAGAACCGGACGCAAGCGACGTATTAGCTTCACACAAACGAATCATCACATTGATGGCCTTTTCCGATATTGTATCTATGAAGTATGCTGTGGAAGACTATGTGTTTCTGGCAGAAGCGGTGAAGAAAAAATGGATTATTAAGTTCGCGTCGGAGCTGCGAAAGTTGAAGTGGAGCAACAGGGAAGGCATGCTCCTTCATGGGAACACCGTCGGGAGTGTTTTGAAGGCTTGCCAAGCGTTCGCGCAGCGTTGGCCGCTTGATGTTGCCCAAGCAGAGATTCCAAAGCTCGCTGTCGATAAGCTTCGGATGACCTTGGGGTATATACAGCTCCCCCAAAACCGTTCCAAACTAGAGGAAACCAAGACAGAAAGCGAAACAATTGTGAACGACATCCTGTCTTTCCTCGGTGAGTTCTGCCGTGGGGAGATTCAGGAACAGACCTACTCCCCCGCCGCTTATAATGCGGATCGCCTTGTCTCGCTTCGACACTCACGGGTTCCTGCCATGCTCACCACAGTGCTCCACACCTTCCCCCCTGAAGGCTCGCTGATCACGAATGTAACCTCCATCCTTCTCCTTCTCCTCAACTACCAAGAGCAGTGCGTCGATATCGGTGAGGCAAAGGTGTTTAAAGCGCTTCTTAGCGCGCGAAACCGGTGCACCGATCCCGAAGACCAGAACCGCCTTCTGAGGGTCATCTCCATGGTCAAGGACAGGTGCGTCGTAGGATGAAAAGAGAAACCGGAGAAAGAGTAATTATAATGTTTGTATTCAATGGTGCGCACAAACGTTCAAGTGCCTGTATTTTTTTTTTTTTTTTTTTTTTTTTTTTTTTTTGTTGATTTTCTTTCCCCACTACCCGCCAGCACGCACCCAGGAGGGAATGCCATGGTCGCGAGAGAGTAGGTTCAGATCGCCCACAAGGCTCGATGGCAGGCTGGTGGAAAGTCCGTCTCCGGGGAGCCACACCACTCCTGCTGTGTGGGTGCCTGTGAAGGTGCAGACGAGCCCAACACGGATGCGGAGCCCGAAAGATGCCCCGGAGCCCGTCCCTGTTGCCATACTGCCTCCTCCTGTCCAGCTGCCCCCAGCCCAACCGGTGGTGTGCGGGAACTGCAGCTGTTTGCAGATGCAGCTCGACGACGCCACAGAGCAGCTCCAAATGCTACGCAGGGAGCTGGTCAATACTCAAGCGCAGCTCATCCTTCAGCACCCGAAGCAAGACCAAGCAGATCTTGAGCGCTACAAACAAGATGCCGAACGCTACAGTCAAGAGACTGAACGCTACAAGCAAGAGGCTGAACGCTGCAAGCAAGAGGCCGACCACTGTGAGCAAGAGGCCATACACTATAAGCAAGAGGCTGAACGCTACAAGCAAGAGGCGTCCCAATCACAGGCCCGCTTGCAGCAACGCGAAGTGGAGTGGTCGGACGAGTGGTCCTCAAAAGAGAACTCTCTGATGGACAAGCATGACCAGGAGATCCAGAAGCTCGCCATCGAGCTCGAAGACGCGGAATCCAACATCGCTCACTTGCAAGAGAAGAACAAATCCCTCGAGGCGGTCATCTCCAAAAGCATGACACAGGAAGGCACCAACTCCTCCCGTGTGGACGACTCACAACTGGCGGCGCTTAGGACACAGTGCGAAGCGGCCGAGCGACAGGTAGAGAGCCTCACCCTTGAGAAGGAAGAAATGAACAGAACTCTGATGCTGCTACGCACCAACCTGCAGAAGGCGGAATTCCAGCTGCAAGACGCGCCGGGCGACGACAATCCGTTGGCCGGCCAAATGGAGGAACTCAACGAGGAGCTGAAGAGCAGGAGCGAGACACTCTCGTCAGTGCGGCGTGATGCTGACAAGCTTCGTGCTGAGCTGGATAAGGCACGCAGGTCTAGCGCCTCGCTAGACACAGACAACCAGAGACAGCTAGACGAGCTGCACACGGCACTTGACGCAGCGTTGAAACAGAATGGCGACCATGAGGCTCAGAATAAAGAGCTGCAGATCGCTCTCGAAGCCTCTAAAAAAACCAGATCCCAGCGCGAAAACGAGCAACAGGTTCGGATCAAGGAGTTGCAAGCCGCACTCGAAACCGCAAAGAAAACCGGCACGCAGCTTGAAAGCGAGCACCAGGCTCAAGAAAAGGAGCTGCGAGAGGAACTTCGTGCCCTGCGCCTCGAGTTGGATACCGCAGCAGACGCAGCGGTCCGTGCCAACCGCAATAAGTCGTCTGACGACTCTGAGATACAGCGCTTGGAGAACAGCATCGAGACCTTTCGGAAGAAACTGGAGAACGCAACAGACTCGGAGGACAAGCTGCGTTCAGCAAACAACAGGCTCCAGACAGAGATAGAAAGGGTGAAGGACGATTGCATGATGGCGCAAGGGGAACTGCGAAGGGTGACATCGCTCAGAGAACAGGAGAAGGCAGGCTACGAGGAAGGTTTGATACAGGCCGTGAACCGTGCGAAGGACATGAGCGGGCATGAGGTGGAAGCACTCAACGAGAAGATCGCAGGCCTCAACAGATTGCTGGAAGAAGCAAAAGAAGAGTTGACCGCGCTGAAAGCACGCCACGACGCCACAGTGGAGCAGCTGAAGACATCATCTGCAGTTGAGCGTGCCAGGCTTCAGGAAAAACTTGCCTCAGCAACCGCACAAATCGATGAAGAAACCCTCACTTCAAGCAAGCTGGAAAGCAACGTCTCGAAACTCACTCTCGAACTGCAAGGCGCTCAAGAGGAGCTGTCTAGACTCACAACGTTATATGGCAGAAGCCTCGAGGCACTCGAAGAAGACAGAGCCAGACACAAAGCATCTATGAAAGATCTCAGCTCCGGGCTCGAGGAAGAGAGGGCAAGGAAGGACGGACAGATCGCTGACTTGAAAAGACAACTTCAAATCGTGAACGAGGACATGGAGAACAAGGCCAACGAGCTCCGTTTGGTTCAAGTGAAAATCTCAGGGAAGATAGATGAGGCTGATGCAGTGCACGCAGAATACAAGAGGCAGCTGCAACAGGCGGCCGACAAGGCACATGTACAAGACTTAGAGAACCAGCAACTTGTTAAGAAGACCGCCGAGCAAGATGAAGAGCTGAGGAAGTGGCGTGAGGAGCACACGAGGCTAAGGGAGGAATCCTTGCTGTACACGTCCACCATGGACACCTGCACAAGGGAGCGTGATCAGGCTGTCGACAATGCAGCTACACTTGAGAATGAATTGGTAGGACTTCGCGCACAACATAAGAAACAAGGAACGGAACACGCTGACGAAACAGGGAACCTCAGAGCAACAAACAGCAGGCTCAACACGGAACTGGACACAACAACAAGACAGCTACAGGCACTGGAAGAGGAAACCGACAAACGCGTGGCACAACTTAAGGAGAGAATCGCAGCGGCGGAGGAGGCCAACAGCGAGAAAACACAGCAAGCCATGCAGCTGAAGTGCACCGTTGAAATGCTGGAGATGGAGAAGTCCCGCCTCGAGAACCAGATGAAGAACAAAACCGTGGAACACGAAGCGATGGAAAGCCGGTTGGCACGGCTGAAGGAAGCAGCGGCACAGGCAGTGCAGTTTGAAGACACGTTCGACTCCCTGAACGCAGAGAAACAACGAATGGAAACAACGATCGAGAACCTCACGATAGATCTAGAGGACAGCAACCGCGCCTTTAAGAGGCTGAAGGTGAGATTCGAAGGGGACACAACCACACAAGATGAGCTTAAGGCTCAACTAAACGGGTTGAAGAAACAACTGGCAGACGCGAAGAGCGACATCATGAACCTGCAAGATGTGGCCGACAGGCAGAAGAAGGTGATCGCCGAGCTAAAAGACATGGAAAACGAGGTTTTACTACGACATTCATCGTCAGTGGCCAACCTTAAGAAAGCCGACACCGCTTTGAACAGCCAAACAGGCGAACTGTCTTCATTAAAAGCCCGTTTATCCCGTGCTCAGGACAACGAGCAAGAAACTTTGGAAAAACTGCGACTATTCAGCATCGAACACACCGCACTCACCGAGAAGCACGAAGAGTTGAAAGCCGGCAATGATGAAAAAATGGAGGCCAGGGTGAAGGATCTAACAGCAACGCTCGCGGAAAAGGAACGCGAGGCCGTTGAAAAAATCGATTTGCTGAAGCAAAAGGAAGACACGCTCCAGAAGATCGAAGAGGAGGTCGTCAAGCAAAAAGAGGAAATCGAGTTCATCGTGTTCACAAGAGCAGAGCTTGTTCAGTCCATCATGGACCTGAGGAAGGCTGTGAAGGAGAGTGTGAAAGAAACCCACAGATGCTTCGCCAAAGACCCTATCTACAAACGGGCGTTGGCACAGTCTACTGGGAGCGGTGTCATGAAGATTAGTTCAGGTTACATGACAGAATCGGTCCGATCGGTGAAGCATCACTTGGATATAAGTATGGAGAGAGTGAACACCATTGCAGGAAAATATCTTACTGACTATGAAAAAATGCACCACGGTTCGTCACCGCAACACTTCAGCCAAAAACATGACGATTCTCTAAACCTCTTCGACAAGCTTGTGAAGCGAAAGGCGTCGTCGTCAGCAGGTGGTTCACCTCGGTCGAGGACCTCTTCTCCCCGTGCCAACTCACCAAGGCGGTCTGTACTTCATGTAGATACTGTAGGTCCGCTTGTCTTGCAGCACCCGAAGGAATCCCCAATGGCCACAGACCCGTCTTCACATGAGTCGCCTTTGCTGAAGGACGCCGACGAGGGCTTCATTAACGTGGAGGTTCTACCGCAGGACCTTAAAAAGGGAATTGTTGGAACCAAAGAGTTGGGCACCAGGCTGCAGAAGGGAGCGAGACTCTCTGAGACTTCGCAGAGACAGGGACCGAAACCAAGGGTATTAAAAAAAAAATAAATAAATAAATAATAAAAAAAAAAAAAGGCTACCAGTCGGTCTAGAACTTCTACGTCATCTTTGTTAGCTTCTGCAGTTTACGGGCGGAGCACAACCCCGAAGGGGACAGGCACGGGTGGGGGACCTGGGGCTCGGTATTCCGCTACTCCGTCTGGGTCCAGCTCAGGTCTTAAATTTATTGATTCATCGACGCCGAAGAACATTCGTAAACATTATTAGGTAGGCATTTTTTTTTCTTTTTCTTCTCCGCCGCCATGTTTTGTTTGTTACTGCTTTTTTTTTTCTTTTTCCTTTCCTTTTTTTTCCCCCCTCGACCTGTCTATGCTCATGTTTTTGCTCAGAAAAAAAAAAGAAAAGAAAGCAACAAACCTGTATATTTTTTTCCCCCTTGTTTTATTTGTAGTTAAGTACTTGATAATAACCCCCCCTCTTTTTTACTGTTCATGTTTACCCATAATTTTTAATTTTTTTTTCTTCCATATTCTTATAAGGATGGTCACGGTGGTTGTATGTATTCCCCTCCCACAAAAAAAAAAGTGCCCTCAACGCTGCTTTCGTCATTTTTGTGTTCGTAAGAAAATGTGCATTGTATTTAAAAAAAAAAAAAGGCCGAACCCATCGTTTTGACCGTACCGTGTCCCCCCCCACCTTTTTTTGGCACGCCACCGCGGTGGGCCGCTGCTAACCATTCCGACGGAGCGAAAAAAAAATTCTTCTTTTTCCTTTCCTGTTTCCCCCCCCCATTTTTTTTTTTTTTGTACTCTTGCTTTTTTTTTTCCCCCCATCCCATTCTAACCACACAAAAAAAACTTTTTTTTTCCACTCAGACAAATGCGTGCAAGACGGCTAGTGGACACACATGTCCATTTAGACATGGTAGTGAAAAAAATGAAACAGAAAAATCTGGCAGAGGGCGTGAGAGAGGTGATGGAAAAAAGCAACGTGGAGGGTGCCGTGCACATTGCCTGCGACTACAGCGGCATTAAAACCTTGGAGACGGTACTGGACAGCGGGAAAGCCTGGGGGGTAAGAGCAGCTGTCGGCCTGCACCCCTGCGCGGCGAAACAATGGAACACAGTACGCCATGACATTGAAAAGTGGATGGTTAGAAAGGAGACAGTGGCATGGGGTGAGTGCGGCCTCGACTACCATCATGTAAAAGATAAACAAGGCCGGTCTCTTCAACAAAATGTTCTCTCAGAGCAGCTACAGCGGGCGGCTCACTACAACAAGCCCGTAGTTATCCACGCTCGGTCATCTGAGGACGAGACACTCTCTGTGATGGAGTCACATCTCTCCGTTAATCACCCGATCCACGTCCATTGCTTTACAGGGAACCCTGTTCAAGCCAAGAATTTCGTATCGGCTTTCCCTAACTGTAAAATCGGTTTTACAGGTGCACTCACCTTCCCCTCTGCTCATACTCTGCGGGAGACCGTGAAAGCGTTGCCTTTGGACGCGTTGCTGACCGAGACAGACGGGCCGTTCATGGCGCCTGTTCCTCACCGTGGAAGCACAGCCTACCCGGGGCATGTTATCCACATCGCCGAACTAATTGCAAAATTGAAGGGGGAGTCGTTAGATAGCACTATAGAAGTTCTCAGGAAAAATGTCACTGATGTGTACGGGTTCTGAGAAAATTAAAAAAAAAGGGGAAATGTATTTGTTAGACTAAAAAAGCTAGTTGATGGCAGCGTTTTTTTTTTTTTTTTTTTTTTTTTTTTTTCCAATAGTAAATTTAGCATTAGAAAAAAAAAAAGAAGAAAAAAAAAAAAACAGGAAATAACAAATGTCCCGTCTTGCCATCGTCGCTGCGAAGCGTACCCCTATGGGTGCCTTCAGCGGTGCTTTTGCCGGTGTTCCCGCGCCTGCCCTTGCTGCCACTGCTATCAATGGTATGGTGGGGGAAGAAATAAAAAAGAAATCTATTGTAAAAAAAAAAAAACCCCCCAGCTGCCCTGGAGCAGTCCAAATTCCCCGCTGCCGAGCTTGACGAGGCGCTCTTCGGAAACGTTGTGTCTGCCGGTATTGGGCAGGCCCCCACCCGTCAGGTATTAAAGGGAGAAAAAGAAATCCTCCAATCAATCAATTATCACCTTCGCAGGCCGTCATCAAGGCCGGACTCGACAACTCGCTGCCCTGCACCACCGTGAACAAGGTGTGCGGGTCTGGGATGAAGTGCATCATGATGGGCGGTGGTATGAATGGAAAAAAAAAAAAAAAAAAAAAAAAAAAAAACCACCACCCCAGACTCGATCAAGGCAGGTGCCAACGACGCTGTCCTTGTGGGTGGGATGGAGAACATGAGCAGGATCCCGTACCTGCTGCCGGACGCGAGGGCGGGGCACCGCATGGGTGACAAGAAGGCGATCGACGCCATGGTGCACGACGGGCTGTGGGACCCGTATGACAACGTGCACATGGGGAACTGCGGTGAGCTCTGCGCAAAGGAGTTCGGATTCACCAGGGAACAGCAGGACGAGTACGCTCTGCAGTCCCTGGAGATGGCGAAGGCCGCACAGGCAAGCGGTGTCTTCGACTGGGAAATCGCCCCCGTTGAGGTCAAGGGCCGTGGGGGCAAGGTCAACGTAGTGTCCCAGGACGAAGGCCCTGGCATGGCCCGCCCTGACAAGATCACATCGCTAAGACCCGCTTTCGACAAGAACGGCAGCCTGACAGCAGCAAACTCCTCTTCCATCAACGATGGTGCGTCTGCACTCATTGTGGCGTCAGAGGAGAAGGTGAAGGCGCTTGGGATTGAACCCATCGCGTGGATCACTGGGTACACCCAGCACGCGCAGACACCGAAGTACTTCACCACTGCCCCTGCCCCCGCCATCGCCAAGCTTCTTGAGAAGCAGGGTCTTAAGGCTTCGGATGTCGATCTGTGGGAGATCAACGAGGCCTTCGCTGTCGTCACCATGGCCGCCATGAAGGAATTCTCCATCCCCCGCGAGCAGGTCAACGTGCACGGTGGTGCCACTGCGCTCGGCCACCCCATCGGGTCCTCTGGTTCCAGGATCGTCGTTTCCCTTCTTAACGCGCTCCGTGCCAAGGGCAAGTCCCGTGGTGTCGCATCTCTCTGCATTGGTGGTGGCGAGGCCACTGCTATCAGCGTGGAGATGGCGTGAGCAATACAAGCGTTATAAGCGACATCCCCCCTCCCGCCTTTTTTTTTTTCTTCCTTATATATATATATTTTTTTTTTTTTCGTTTTCCCACAGGGAAATAAATAAAAGAGAAGAAAAAAAAGGGGGGTCTTTTTTTTTCTTTTTTCAAAACGTAGTTTCTGTACATTTATTTAAAAAAATTTTTCTTCTTCCGATGTCCTCTCTGATGCCTAAACATTTTGTCCCCGGCAAGTCCTTGGCGCCCACTGCGCTGGATATGCAGGCGAAATTAAGGAGGGGTGGGGAGTGGGATAATCATTTTTATGTTCTCCTTTTTTTTTTTTTTTTTTTTTTCTTTTTTTTTTTTTTTTTCCACTTCCTCAAGGTTGCTGCCGCCAATTATTCTTACATTTTCTATTTTTTTCTTCTTATTTACTATCGAGCCGCTAAATTCAAAAAAAAAAAAAAAAAAAAAAAAAAAGGAAAAAAAAATCCCAAATGAACTTCGAATCTAGGGTGTGGCTGCCCAGCGTAAAGCCCGGTGTGGACGTGCTGCTGGAAGGGTGGAAGGTGGACAAAAGTGTGAGGTCACGGTGGATGCAAAAACACAGCAAAAGCAGCGAACGAGCCTGTTTGAGCAGACTTTACCGAACAGCAGAAGCCCTGCAGGCTCGGGAAAAGGCCAAGCGGTCAAACGCCACCGACACCAAGATTCTGGAAAAGACCTTGGCAAACACCCTTCGCGTGTCGCCCGAGAACTTAATGAAATCGGTCGCGCGCCTTTCGGTACTCCCCGATTCCCAAGCAGCAAGCAAAACAGAGCAGAAAGAAGCGTTTGGTTTCACCTATGATCCTTGGAAAGACCCGCATCTGCGGAGCTTCTGGCGGGCACGCCGAGACGCCGCACGAAAAAGAGAGAAACAACAAAAAAAGGAGAGAAAATGAGCAAAGAGGGAGATGGTGCATTTACATGTCTACCCTGTCCCCCATTTTTTCCCCCTCCCCCTTCTTTTTTTTCCCCCTCAAAAATCATTTCACACAAAGGGGGGAAAGAGAGGAGGGAAAAAAAAAAAAAAATGGAAGTAACGTGCAGCAAATGCGAGCAACAAATCGAGGTAAAAGACAAATTTTGCAAGAATTGCGGCGAGGCGCTGTTGCTGTCAGGAGGGGTCAAGGCGCCAGCGGGGGATGAGGCGGCACAGCTTTGTGAATACGCGAGGAAGCTTGCGGAATACAGCAAGAACTTGAGAGCGAGTGTCCCTCTTCATGGAAAGTCCAAAACGAAAATCACAGAAGTCCAAATCGGCCCCGCTACAAGCACCCAGCAACCTACACTACCAGTGACCACCAGGTCACCCTTCGTCCCTTCAATGGCGATTAAGGAGCTTGCTAAGGCTGTCTCGGGGTCCCACCGTCCTACTTCGCCCCGTCTGCTGGAGTCCTCTGTGTTGTCTACTTTAAGGAGCAGCGGAACGTTAAGCACCGGTTCCGTGCCCCGCTCCACAAGAAGCAGGAGCAGCACCGACCAAAACAGCAATATCTACAACCAACCCAAGAGGGTGGTGTCCCCCACAAGGGGCCCCGACCAATATTGTCATAAATACCAGCCTGTTTGTTACCCTTAGATCTTTTTTTTTTTTTTTTTTTTTTTTTTTTTTTTTTTTTGTTAAACAGCAGGCCTGCGAGGGGCACCCCAGGCGTCGACGGCTGGAGGATCACGGAACTGAAGGCTATACCTGACGCGCTGCTCGAGAGGTGGGCGCAGCTCTTCAACGTCGTCGAGGAGACCGGCGAGTGGCCGGAGGCGCTATTGACAGCGCTTTCTGATCCCGAAAAGTGAGGGCAGAGCCCCGTTGGACCACCGCCCGATCACCGTCACCAGCGCCGTGTACAGGCTGTGGGCGACAACGGGATGAGACGCATCTTGGTCTGGCAGGAGTCGTGGGCGGACGTGTCACAACATGGGTTTAGGTCGAGGAGGGGCACGGACACGAGTGGAGCGCGTCAACTCCCTACGCTGTATCGGAGGACCGACCACACACGGGTATGACAGGAGGCCAGTACTCCCGGAACGGACCATGAGTAGCATCGAAGGCTTGCGGGACAGGTACCTGTCGCAGACACCGACAAGGCTGCCCCGCAGTTTGACCACCGCAGTAGGAACCCGCCAGAGCCCCCAGAACGAGGACAACGGGGACTAAGCGCAGCTCGGCCGGTGAGCGCAAAAACGAAACGCATACCTTAAAAGAATAGTTTTTTTTTCCCCCTTTCTTTTTGTTATTGTAGATTTTTTTTTTCCCCCTATATTTCTCCAAAGAAATTTTTTTTCTAGGAAAAAAAAAAAAAAAAAAAAATGGACATCGCGGTCAACCTCGGGGGGTTCTTGGTGGTGAATGCGGGGTTTAGTTTGGGGGCGGACCTCTGCGCGCAGTGGATCGAGGGCAAGAAGGAAACGGATTGGGAACGAGCTGCGTTGTTCACGGGGAGCGGTGTCGCGTTCCAAGGGATGACACAATTCGTCCGCCACTACGCCGTGGACGTCATGTTCCCATCTGGAGGCGAACTATGGATCGCCGCAGGAAAGACTAGTGTCAACCAAATCGTCTTCGCACCTGTTCTGCGGGCTGTGTCCATGGGCGGCTTCAGATACCTACAGACCCGTAGTTGGGAAGATGTCAAGCAGAAGGTCTCAGCGGATTTCTTCGAGGCACAGGGCGTATCCTACCTGTTCAAGCCGTTGTCTAATTTTCTCGCGTTTGCAATTTTCCCAAACAACTTAATCGGGCAATCGGTGGTGCTTCGCGTACTGGGCAGTGTGAACAACATATACTATTCGTATTTGTTGAACCGCGATGTCGATGGTAAACAAGAATCGTGCGAACAACCAAAAAAAACAAAGGTGAACGCAAAACCCATTTCTCGTCCCCGGCGTCGAGCCTGCCTTCGAAACGTGAAGAAAAAACAAATTCTTGAAAATGGGGTTAGAGAGGAAACACGCAGGCTCCTTGATGTACACGAGGCACCTGCAGAGCACAGGCAGCCGACGATCGCTGATTTGAAAACATTTATCAACGACAGGCGGACGGTGGCCGCTTCGAGCAGGCGGCACCGCGACATGGAACTGAACCGGCAGAGAGAACAAGTCGACGGGATTCTTTGCGGCCCCAACGTTGGATTTTTTATGAGCAAATTGGTGCGGAAGCTTCCGAAGGAAGGCGAGTCATTATTGTGCCGGTGGTGATCCGGGTTACGGAGGGGGAAGAAAAAAAAAAAAAAAAAAAAAAAAAAAAAAGGCCGTTACACATACACGCGAACGAGGGGTTTTTATTTTATTTTTAGTTTTTTTTTGGGGGGGGGGAAAGAAGGGAGTGAAATGGTGATTTTTTTTTTAAAGCACGTTGGGGGAGAAAGAAAAAAAAAAAAGAAAAAAAAACCTCCCCCTCCCCCAGGATATTAAAAGGAAAAATGTCAACCCCAAGCATAGTAATCGACCCCCTGGTGCCCATGTGCATCCTTGACCATTTTACAAGGAGGGACTACGACTCCAGCAGCGGTAAATCAGCAAACGAGGTGTACGGTGCGTTGCTGGGGAGCACCGTGGGAGGTGTGCTGGAGATCAAATGCTGTGTGCCCGTGAAACACCACACCAAGGAGGGCACCGGGTTCCACTACGACCAGGTCTTCCAGAAACAGATGCTGGAACTGCACCGCAAAATTTACCAAAAGGACAGGCTGGTCGGGTGGTACACAAACAAGCACAACCCTGTTATTTCCCGCGCGCTGCACAAACAATACCAGCAATACATCAAGACAGGCTCCTCCGTCAACCTCCTTGTGGACACGTCCCTTCAGAACGGTACGCTTAACTCGAAATGTTTCATCCTGTCCCATGTAGAGCTTGGCGAGAAGACTGTCCCGGACTGTTTTAAGGAGATTCCATTCCAATGGAAGGTATTATAAAAAAAATAACTATTTATTGCCAACAAATAATGAGTCATTATTTAACTCGAGTTCCCGAATTTTTTGCACGAGGGCCCGCAGGGCCCGAGTGCAAAAAAACGGGTAACGAGTGTTAAATAATGGCTCATTTGGCGGCAAGTAAGTCGTTTTATTTCACTCTTCGTCATTTGAGTCACTCACTCTTCACTGCTTTCACTGCTGTTTTTTTTCACGCAGGTCAGCTTTTTGGGGATTTTCCTAAGGTAATACAGGGTAGCTATTTCGCCGTGGCATTTAAAGGGGAAGTAAGGCACTTATTCCCACTTTTAAGGGCTGGAATGGCCTCAGATGGCCAAAAATAGTCAAAATACCCCCACCCCAAAAAAATTTTTCAAGGGGTTGGGTGCATTTTTTTCCACGACAAGACCCATTTTTTCACTCTGAAGGGCCATTATTTAACTGCAAAATCTCATTATTTAACTAGTTAAATAATGGCGATTTCGCGTTAAATAATGGCCGTTTCGCGTTAAATAATGGCCATTTCGCGTTAAATAATGAGGCCCCTAGTGAGTGAAGAAAATGACGAAGAGTGAAATAAAAAAAAAAAAAAAAAAATTAAAAAAAAAAATACAGTGCCATTCGCCCGTCGAGAAGCTCGCGCTTGATCAAATGATTACAAACAGACATATTATTCTGAAGCCTGTTGTTGATGGCCTTCCCGAGGTTCAAACTGATGAGCTGCAGTCGTGCCAGAAGCGGCCCACCATTAGGTCCGGAGCTGCTTCGTCAGTTACCTCGAATGACCGTGCGCCTTTTGAACAAGTTCACAAGCACCTCCTCCAAATCCAAGCTGTTATCAAGAACTCCCTTGACTACGCCGACAAAATTGTTGATGGGAAGGAGAAGGAAAACCCGAAGGTTGCAAGGGAGCTGCTTTCACTCCTCCAGTCCGTGCCCCCCGTCTCACCGGAGTCGTTTGACAAGCTGTACAACAGCACCACACAGGACCTGCTGATGACCAACTACCTTGCCAAACTAACCCAGACCCAGGTACACCTTATGGAAAGGCTTCATGTGTATGTGCCTGATGTTAAACCCAAGTATGATTTTTTTTTTTTTTTTTTTTTTTGAAATTTGTGAGAGTAAGAAAAAAAAATTTAAAAAAAAAAAAAAAAAAAAAAAACAGGGAAACGACCCAGCAGTAAAATTTAAAAAAAAAAAATTAGAAAAAAATGATGATGAAAGAATATTTAAAAAAAAAAGATTTTTTTTTTGTGTGTGGAGAGTGGAGTATCAAAAAAAAAAAGACGCTTTCCCCCCCCCATTTTTTTTAATAGTTCTTATCCTTTTTTTTATATCACTTTTTACTTTATAGTGTGCACCCCCCCCCTCCCCCACCCCCTTTACCCCCCTTTTTTTTCCGGAGTTTCTTTTTTCATTTTTTTTTTTACCTCTGTTCATCATTGTGTTTCTTTTTTCTTACCTTTATTCACTCCACATTGAAAGGCCACGTCTCTTTTTTTTTTTTTTTAATTGGCTGTTCACCCCCCCCACCCCCCACCACGAATATGACCTCTTTTTTTTTTTTTTTTTTTTTTTGAAATTTGTGTCTTTTTTTTTCTACCCCAAGTTCCCTTTCAATTATTCCCTTTTTTAAAAAAAAAAACTTTTTTTTTTTAAAGAAGGGGAAGAGGAGGAGAGGGGGAAAAGAAAAGAGGGAAAAAAAAAAAAAAAAAAAAAAAAAAAAAAAATGCCTAGAGAACTATGCAACCTGATGGTCGGCCAGTGCGGGAACCAAGTCGGAAGTTCATTCTGGCAACAACTGTGTTTGGAACATGGCATAGGTGATGATGGGACCCTGCAGCCCTTCGCGACCGACACAGCGGGTGACTGCAAAGATGTGTTTTTCTACCAAGCTGACGACCACAAGTACGTCCCTAGAGCGCTACTAATCGATCTCGAACCCGGTGTCGTGGACAATATAAAAAAAGGCCCCCAAACAAATCTGTTTAACCCTGAAAATATATACGTCCACAACGAAGGCTCCGGGGCGGGAAACAACTGGGCAAATGGGTATGAAAGAAAAAAAAAAAAAAATAATAATAAATAATAATTACAGTTTTTCAATCGGCCATGAAATCTCTGAAACGCTGAATGATATGATCTCGAGAGAGGTAGAAGGAAGTGACTCTTTCGAAGGGTATTTTAAAAAAAAAAAAAAAAAAAAAAAATAGTTTTGTAATGACGCACTCTATTGCGGGTGGGACGGGGTCGGGTCTTGGATCGTTTTTGTTGGAAAATATGTCGGACCACTGGCCGAAGAAACTGGTCCAGACGTATTCGGTTTTCCCAGCAAACTCCGAAAGAGGCGGCGAAGCCAACGTAGTGGTGCAGCCGTACAACTCACTCCTAACCATGAAAAGACTTACTCTATGCGCGGACTGCGTGGTAGTCCTGGACAACAACGCTCTGTACAGAATCGCCGAAGACACCTTCAAGGGTTCCAACCCCGGTCAAACTCAGGTCAACAAACTTGTAGCCACGGTCATGGCCGCTTCGACTGCTACTCTGCGATACCCAGGATACATGAACAACGGGTTGGAGGATTTAATCGCATCTTTAATCCCTCTCCCAAGAACGCATTTCTTAATGACAGGATACACACCTTTATCGCTCGACCCGATTGGAAGAGTGGGTGGTCAGGGCGCTGTTTCAAGAGTGCGAAAAACTTCTGTTCTAGATGTTATCACGCGTTTGTTGAATCCCAAGAACAACATGGTTTCTGTAACAACACATGGCGGGGCTTATATGTCCATTCAATGTATTATTCAAGGGGATGTCGATCCTTCAGAGGTTCACCAGTCACTTGTTCGCTTGCAAAGTAGAGATTTGCGTTTCATCCCATGGGGCCCTGCTGGCTGTCAAGTTGCGCTGTCGAAAAAATCGCCTTACATTGAAACCGCGCACAGGGTATCTGGTCTTATGCTTACGAACCACACATCGATCTCGAACTTGTTCAAAAGGACGCTTACTCAGTACAAGAAAATGATGGCCAACCAGGCGTTCGTTGCGAACTACAAGAAGTTCGACCCGTTCAAGGAAAACCTCGACGAGTTCAAGGACAGCGAACAGGTTGTGGAGAGTCTCATTAAAGACTACAACGATGCTGCGACCGAAGGCTTTTTGGACATGAAGGACCAGAGCTCTTAGATGTGACGGGGTGGGGGGGGAGAAGAGCCTCTTTTTTTGAAAAGGGGGATAGATTTTTAGATTTTTTTTTTCCTCCTCATTTCTTTCCCCATTTTTCTTTTGTCCCATTTTTTTTGTCTCCCTTCGTCCCCCATTTCTTACCCGCACATTTCCCCCCTCCCCCTTTAGAAGAAAAAAAAAGGCGACTTTTGTTGCAAGTTCTTTTTTTGAAAGTGTTTCCTTTCCCCCCCCCTGAAAATTTTAATTTGCATCTATAAGTCAAGCCACTCCACAGGGAAATGAGTGACGGCTACGGGTCGTACGAGGATGAGTTCGAAGACGATTTCGAACAGCCCGTGGTGGTAGAGGAACCGAAACAACCCAAAAAGAGCGGCAAGGACCCGTCCGACAAGAAGAAAAAGAAAAGCAAGCAAGCCGCGCAGTACGAACAACAGCTAAAAGACGAACTTGGCGTGTATGAAGATGACGAGGACGGCATCTCGGACGACGTCGACAGGGCTGTCTCTCGACCCTCAACTGCGGGAACGTACAGCGGCCGCCCTACCTCCGCAAGACAACTACGGCCACAGTCAGGCCTAGGCGGCTTGGATGATGATGACGACGACAATGAAGTTGCTTTAGTGATGAACGGCCGAAGCGGCCAAAGTGGCGGCAGTGGCAGTGCGACACCCACACTAGAACGCCCCGGCACCGCTACAAGGCGGCGAACATCTTCCTCCTCCGGCAAGAAATCCAAAAAATCAAAAAAATCCAAGAAAAAAGACGCCAAAACCCACGGAAGCAACGCATCCATACCACCCCCAGCCCCAAAGCCCGATGACGACGACCCCCTCTACTCCGATGATGATGATGATGATGATGAAGGTGACGACGCGCTCATAGCACGTCTCAAGTCAAACCTTGAAAGGATGCAGAATGAGAATCAAGAGCAAGAAGACGCATTAAACGCGCTGCAGCCTCAAGACTCAAGGCTTTCTGGCAACACCGACTTCTCATACCCCTCGAACCCCGGCGACGGGAAGACAACGGCAACGCCGTCCGAGCTCTCCCACAGCACCTCTGTGGATACCCCACGGAACACAAAGAAGAAGAAAACCAGCAAAAAAGACAAGAAAAAAAAGAAAGACAAGAAGAAATCAAAGCCGGCGACACCCGAACCCGAAGTGGTGACTCCAGAAGAACACGATCCGAAAGAAGAAGAACCTAAAAAGGACCTGAATGGGACGGTTGTGAGCAGTGAGTACAAAGATGACTACACCATGCCAGACGACAGCGAGGCTGACGAGGCAGAAGAGGAACAACGCGAGAAGGAACGAAGAGAACGGCAGGCAGAGCAAGATGAAGAGGAAAGAAAACGAAAGGAGCAAGAAGAACACGTCCGAAGGCAAAAGGAAAAAGAAGAAGAAGATTCCCGACGGGCGGCAGAGGAAGAAACACGAAAAAAACAGCAAGAAGCAGAGAAAGAACACAAGGCGAAGATATCCGTACTTATAACATCTGAGGAGGTTGCGAGAGACGGTGTGGTCGAGGAGAAAATAGCAGCAGAGACACAATTAATGAACAGCATGCAAAGCGAACGGGAAAAAGCTAAAGAGAAGGAAAAACCAGAAGAGAAGGAAAAACGAAGGCCCAGCGTGACGATACGAGAGCCCGCGGATGACACTGGGACCGACTCAAGCAGCCCAAGCCCCGCACAACGGAAAAGCAGTGGAAGGGCTTCTCAAGACGTCTCGCCACTCCCTGCAACAGGCACCGCTGCCATGGAGTCACGCATAAAGCAGTTGGAACAATTGTTGGAGGGCGAAAGGGAGCGTGCGATTCGTGCCGAAGAGAAGGTCCGCGCCACCTCCCGATCTACCTCCCGTGAGATCGTGCCGAAACGCCCCGCCTCCGCCCCCAGTGCTCGCAGGACCAACCACTCCGCTGCGTTGATGCGCCGAGCAGAAAACTCAACGTCCTCTGCCAACTCCGTTCATATCTTGAAGTCCCGTGGCAACCCTGCTCCTTCCAAACGCGAGCGCCACGCGTCTGTCCAGCTTGGCGTCAACGCGTACTTCTTCGGTGGCAGGTCCGGTAGGAACAGCGAGCTGGACCCTTCTGTCTACGCGTTCAACATAAACACTGCTGTGTGGAAGAAGCTCAGCACAACTGGTGTGCGTCCCCTGGCAGGACGGTACGGGCACACATGCACCTTGTGGCACGGACGGCTCCCATGGTCCGACCCAGACGAGAACCCCGCATGCACCATGATCGTGCTGGGGGGGTTCGGCCCGAACTTTAATGCGCAAGACCACCATGGGCATGGGCATGGCTCCTCGCGTGCCTCGTCGCCAAGGGGCGACATCTCACCCCTGTCGTTGAACAAACTGACGGGCCCCACGGGGTACTGCACAGACATATTGTCGTTGGACTTAGAGAGCAAGAGGTGGACAAGGGTTCCGAAGGAGGTTCTTCACGACCCTGCTCTGTTCCACCCTAGCAAGATGCCCAAGCGAGACCTCACAGCGGTCAAGAACCACACGGCGGTGCTCTACGAACGAAGGCTGTGGATCTTCGGCGGGCACAGGGAGGGCGGGGTATCCTACGCCCTCGACACGCTGCACCTTAAAAAAATGAAATGGGTCCCGATACGAAAACAAGGTTCAGGCCCCAGACCTCACGGTGTGATCAACCACACAGCAGTGGTGTGGAACGATGCCATGTGGGTGCACGGGGGGAAGAACTCCGATGGTGATCAGGTGGATGACCTGTGGTCCTACACATTCGCAGCCGGCACATGGAACAAGAAAGAGGCAATGGGCGAACGGCCCGGAGCACGGTCGGGGCACGCCGCACAAGTCTTCGAGAACAAGATGATTCTGTTCGGCGGGAGCACAGGTCTTCTCGAGTACTCCTCACAGTGCCATGTCATGAACCTGGATACTTTGATGTGGCGCCGCCTTGAGATGACAGTCCCTGCAGGGCTGTTGGGAAGGCAACACGTGTCTCTTAACATTTTCCCTTCCGACATCGACCCCGACACAGAGGACGACATGAAGTGCCGTGGGTTCGTGTTCGGCGGTGCGGGTGAGAGCGACCACTCTAACTACGCTGCGAACCAGTACCACCCTGCCAACGATGTCGTTATATTGGACTTCGCAGGAGGGTTCCCCCACGCGCAGAGATGCGCAGACGGGAAGAGCTCCCTCCACGACCCGATGTCCGTCACACCAGACCCTTCAGCTGTGGTATAAAAAATGCAAAGAAAAAAAAAAAAAAAAAAAAAAAAAGGTTGTCGGCCGTCCGTTGTCTGTCCAACTGCCTATGCGGTATGCACGGTCTGAGCCATGGAGGCTCGAAGCTGCGTTCGATCCCGTGGCACCAATATGCTCAGCAAGGTCTGAGAAGAAGCTGACGACCGATGAGGTATATTTTTGGGGAAAAAAAAAAAAAAAAAAAAACCGTAATAGATCCAAAGAATGTCCGAAAGATTGCACACGCACAGTGCAGAGGTACGGAACAAGAGACTTGAGACACTGAGGGGGAAACTGTGCACCGTTGCAAAAACGAAAAAACTGTCGAAAGAGGAGCTCGAGAAGGCTGTGGAGCGCATGTACACCCAGCAGATCGAGATCACGAAGCGGAAACAATCCCTTCTAAGCAAGAGGTTCCTCGAGGCTAAGGTCGCGGGAGAGAAGATGGACTCAGCACGGATGGAGGCCAGCGTCGACCGTCTTCACAAGCAAGCGGTGCAACGCAAGGAGGCAACAATGGACAAATTGATAGCCAGACAAAGCGGTACTCCCAGCGTGGCAAAGAGACTTTCTAAGGAAGAACATGCAAGAGTGAACAAGGACTTGTACTACGCCAGGATAGAGGTCACGCGAAATAAGAGGGAAGCGCTTTTGCATAAATACCTTAAGCCCGGCCATGAATCGAAGCCGTTAAGCAAAGCTGAAGAAGCGGCCATTACTGATAGGCTCTTTAAGGGGGAAGCTTTTGCCAGTTGATTGGGAATAAAAAAATTTCACCTTTCCCCCTTTTTGAAAAAAAGGGAGTTTTTTTTTTTTTTTTTGTAATGCTTCTTTTAAAACTGTACTGTTTTTTTTTTTTTCTTCTTTTTTTTTTCCTCTCTTCTTTTTGTTGCTTTTTCCTTTCCGGTATCCAAAAAAAAATGCCGAAGACAGTCCCCCCCCCCCCCCCCCCCCCCGGGGCAAGAAAGACACCTTTGTAAAATGAAGTGTTGTCTAAGAGCGCAGAAAGCTCCCATCACTTGAGAATGGTGTTTATGGCATTTGACCCCCCCCCAGTTTAATTAAAAAAGTACAAAAGGAAAGAAAATAAACAGAAGAAAAAAATGCTTAGTCACACACTCATATCTCCCTTTCTGTCATGGAGTCTTCCAAGTAAGAGATTTCAATCCCCCTCCCCTTTTTTTTTCTAGGCCTCGTTTTTGTATTTTTTCCCCTCCGCCCCCCTACCATTATCGCATTTGGCAAAGCTTCAATTTTTTTTTTAATAATTATTTTTTTTTTTCTTATTAGGATTTTTTTTCAGACATTCCTGCGCGAGGGGGCATATGCTGCACGCATAGTTAAAAAAAAAAAAGAAATTACTCCTTGCGTTTTTTTCTTTTTTTTCCCCCCTTTCCTTCATCTTTTTTTTTTCTTCTAATTCCGGAAATTTTTCCAGTTCACAATTCACCGTAATAAAAAAAAAGGGGGGTAACAAAAAAAAAAGAAGAAAAAGAAAATGGCCATCACCCAAGAGATCCGTGCGGCAAGCACCAAGGTAGCGCAGGAATGTGTCAATTTTTTGAACAGTTCGCCGTCGCCGTTCCACGCGGTTGAAACGTGCAAAACGGAGCTTCTCGGTAAGGGCTTTACACAGCTAATGGAAAACGACAGCTGGAAGGGAAAGGTCAAAGCCGCCGGAAAGTACTTCGTGACCCGCAACCAATCCAGCCTGATCGCCTTCACCGTGGGAGGAGGCTACAAGAAGGGCAACGGGCTGAAAATCCTGGGCGCGCACACCGACTCCCCCTGCTTCGTATTAAAACCCAAAACCGCTGAAAAATCATCAGGATACAAACAAGTAGGTGTTCAAACATACGGCGGCGGTCTGTGGCACACGTGGTTTGACAGAGATGTGTCCATTGCAGGGCGGGTGGTGTTTACAAACGATGCGGGGGACTTACAGACGAAACTGGTGAAGATTGACAAACCGATCATGCGAATTCCGAATCTTGCCATCCATCTGACAACCGCAGACGAACGGACAAAAGGTTTCAACTTCAACAAGGAAACCCACCTCTTACCAATGCTGTGCTCCGAGGCAATTTCAAATCTCGTTAATGGAAACGAAACCAGTGACAAACCAAAGCACCACTCCGACCTTCTAGCCGCCATTGCAGCAGAAGCAGGCTGCCCTGCTGAGAAACTCACAGATTTTGAAATTTATCTGTACGACACCCACAAAGGGTGTCTTGGCGGTCTGTATGACGAATTTATCTTCTCAGCGAGGATCGACAATCAGATTTCCTGTTACAGTGTCATCAAGGCACTGACTTCATTGACCGACAATGAGGTCAAGGCTGATGATATGGTTTCGATGATTGCGGTTTTTGACCATGAAGAGGTGGGATCTGCCTCTGCAGTCGGTGCTGCAGGAAGCTTCACTACTGATGTTGTAAGGCGCCTTGTAAGCGTGTTTGACGGGGCCGATCCCGATTCTTATGAGCAATCGATTAGGTCATCGTTTGTGATTTCTGTCGACGGTGTTCATGGTGTTCACCCCAATTATACCGATCGTCACCAAATGAACCATCGCCCCACAATGCATGCTGGGCCAGCTATTAAGTACAACAGCAACCAGAGGTACGCGACGAATTCTATCGGATCCAGTATTGTTAAGGCGTTGGCCTCATTGGCATCGACACCCGTGCAGGAGATTTGTGTGAAGAATGATTCTCCTTGTGGGTCGACAATCGGTCCTATCACTGCAACATTGACAGGGATCACCACTATCGACATCGGAAACCCCATGCTCTCGATGCACAGTGTGAGGGAGCAGTGCGGGACTCTGGACATCCTGTATATGAACAATTTGTTGGAATCCTTCTTCAGGAACTACAGCAAGGTCAGGAACTCGCTTCCGCTGGATTAAAAAAAAAAAAAAAAAAAAAAAAAAAAAAAAAAAAAGGGATGGGGTCTACACAACTTGATATCAAGTTTTTTTCTTTTAAAATGATTTCTTAATATTATTAAAACGGTACTATATGGGGGAGGTGACTTGGGGGAGAAAAGGGATTTCTTTTTTATTTTAGAATTTAAAAAAAAAAAAAAAAAAAAAAGAGAGAAAAAAAAAATAGTGTGGGGCTTTCCCGTTTTTCTTTTTTTTTCCCCCCTTTCCCAATCCTTTCTTTCTTTATTTTTTAAAATGCTCGCTGTAATTCTATTTTTTTTTTGTTCTTGCCCGCCATGAGAAGAAAATATTTAAAAAAAAAAAAAAAAAAAAAACACAAAAAAAAAACCCTTCCCCACTCTCCTTTTTCCCCCCCTCTTCTAAATCTTTTTTTCTTCAGCAGGGCGCCGCCAACACCGGCCTCCTTTAACTCATATATATATTTTTTTCTTTTCCCCGCTTCTCTCGCTAGCTTACCGCCTAGTCATACTGGCCAGGCGCGACTTTTTGTCATGTCTGAAAGTCAAAAAAAAAAAAAAAAACCTCTACAACAATCCTTCAAAAAGACAAAACAAAAAAAAAAAAACAAAAAAAAAAATGAGATGTTAACCCCCACAAGATGTTTGTATCGAACAGTGCAACACGCGGCGAGACGGCACGGGAGGAGCGACAAGGAAACCAGCGAGGCTTTAAAAAAAATAATACCCGTGGGGACGGACCCGGACTGGACATTAGAGGTGAACACAAAACTAAAAGGGCTGGGGAATAAGATACGAATTGTAATAGAGGATCTGCGTAAAGACGGCGAAGTAGGCACTCGTACGTTCACAGTGGGCATTATGCTGTGCGCTCTAAGCGGGTTGGATGACGCAGCATGGGATGTTTATGGGTTTATGAAGAACGCAAATGTCCCGCCCGATAAACAAACATTTAAATGGTTAATGACAGCAGCGTCGAAACAAGGAAATGTTGAGAGGACCGAAGCTGCTTGGAAGCTTATGAGGAGACATGGTTTCTGTCGGCAAAGGGAGAATAGTCTGACAAGTTTTGTGTTTTGCTCGGTGGTCTCCGCGTATAATAAGGCCGGCCGACACGACGATGCTTTCAAAAAAGCAAAATCTTTTTTAAAAATCGAGAAGCTCAAGTTGAATTCGTACTGTCTCAAGGAAATGCTCCACACCAAAAACCTCACCAGATCCGTCTCTATTCTAAAATGGGCCGAAGAGGTCCACAAGATCGTTCCTGATACAGGTTGCTTTGCAGCTTTGTTGAGCTGCTGCAACCAAACATCTGAAGCCCGGCAGCTGACCGCGGAAATGCACACCAGATCCATCCCAATCGACAAAAAATGCTGGCATGAAATACTTTTGGTTTTTGTCAGAGCTTCGGATTACCCCGGAGCGCTGCAGATATCGGAGCACATTTCATCCTTGGGACTGGTTTCCAGCTTGACTTACAAGACCCTCCTCTCATTGTGTTTTAACGAGTTGAGTCAAACACCCGCCACACGTGACCCACAGGAGGTTCTTACAATGGCAAAGGGGGTGTTTCTCCGTTCGGTTATACACGGTTTTGGAGACCTCCCAGGGATTAATTACAGGTTCGCAGCCGTTCTCGCCGCTTCCGGACGGGTTGATGAGATGGAGGCACACCGTGAGGAGATGAAGGGTAAGAACATTCCGGAAACAGACTCGCTTTTACCTGTGTTCAGGAAATGCTACCTGTTGAACGGCGACCAACAGGGGGCAGAAGGGGTTGTGATCCGCGGAAAGGACACCCGCAAAAAAAACACCCACGACGTGCATAAAACACTGTTCGGGGAGCGAATTATGACCTAGTTTTAACTTTTTTTTTTTTTTTTTTTTTTTTTTTATCCATCATCATCACAACAGACCCCTCTCACTATGCCAAGCAAGAAGAACGGTGTCTGGCTCAGAGGCTGCGATGCGGATGTACCCTCGCAATGGACTGGGAGAAAAACGCATCAAGTTCACCAGATCTCCAAGGACTTTCCGGGGAAAAAGGACATTTTCTTATGCCTCAAAGAAGGGGAGAGCGTGAATGAAGCTTTGAATAGCCTCGGTGAAGAGGTGGGGGACAAGCTACAGGCGAAGCAAGGCGTGATCCTCAGAGGAAACACCAGAGAAAAGGGCGAGTGTGCAAAAATAGATCTGCATTCGACATCTACCGAACCGCTCCCTAGCGAAGTGATAAAAAACGCTGTGAAGCTTTATGTTGAGCGCTCAGGTTTGGGTCCTGTAGGCCGGCATCACGTGGTCAAGGGACCCTTGGGGAGCTGTTGCCACAGCATCATGTTTTCAGTACCTGAAAGCATGTCTTACCTGTTCAGTTGCAGCGACCCATTAATAGACACAGTAGAGGTTTCTGAGACGGGCTCCGGAGTCAAGGTCTATGCATCGACAGTGCAGTTAGCGATGAAGGACAAGTACTATCCCCCTTGCGAGAACAAAAAGAAGAATAAGAGCAAGAAGAGACAGAGGGAGCGTTTGGATGCTTGCATCGTCCCAGTAGTTTGTGGAGGGTCTTTTCAAGATTCCCCTTCTCCTTTTGCTGGTGTCGTTTCGTTGCCGCCTGTTTGTCAAGAGGTTGATTTTCCTGTTGATTATTATAGCATCGGTGGTGGTGGTGCGTTTGATCCTCTTCAGTACTAAAAAAAAAAAAAAAAAAATCTGTTGTGGCAGTTTGCATAAACCCCTTCTCCCCCCCCCCTTTTTTTTTGCTATCGTCTCTGGAGAGAAGATTCCAAATCCATTTCTAACCAATTTTTTTTTTTTTTTTTTTTTTCCAAAGACGGTTTAAAAAATGACGTAAGTGTTTTTCTTTTTTTTTGTTGTTGTTCTTCTTCTTTTTTTCTTTTTCCAGTTTGCCACATAAGCTGGGGCTTGCTCCTCCTACTCGTGACAAATTACCCTATTTATTTATTCCACCCTTTGGTGGATTAGGGTGTTTTTTTTTTTCTTTTGTTCCTTACCCCTCTCCCCCCCCCCCTTTTTTTAAATCCCCCACAACAAATTAGTTCAGCACATTTCCCCCCCCCCCAACCCCCAACCCCCCCTTTTTTTTACTTTCCCGTCCACAAGAGGAAAAAAAAAAAGGTCCCCCCTCTTCCCAAACATTTTCTCTTTTTTTTTTTCTTTCCAGAACGTGCTTTAATCCCCCCAGCCGTCCAACTGCTTCAAAAAAAAGGAAGAAAAAAGCAAAACAAAAATGAAGACTATGATGATTCTTGCATTGGTAGCGGGTGCCGCGGCCCAAATCGAGATCTCTAGAACTGTTGAAAGCATCCTCCCTGGCGCATCAGGGACGGTTATTCTAAGCAGCGGGTGCACCGGGATGGACATGTATGGGTCGAATGACTGTACCCTCAACTGGGGGTCAAACTACACTGGAACTGCGAAGGTCGTACTTCCTGTGGCAATCGACACAGGCAGCACCGTTGACATGAATGTTAAGCTGGACGGCCTTATCGATTTCAAGGTGAACTGTCCCTTGTGTGGTGGTAACTGTACCTTCACCGTCCCTGTTGTGAAGAAGCACATTGACCAGCCCATGCCCCCCTGCCCGCTTATCGGTGCTGGCAGCTACGATAACTCGACAGTCATCGAGCTTCCCACCCCGTCTCCCGTTCCCAGCAAGGTTTCCTTCAAGGGTACCGCCATCATCAAGGACGGCAAGGGTGAAACGCTCATCTCTTTGAAATTCGAGGGATCTGCTAAGTAGGACTACGAAAAAAAAAAAAAAAAAAAAAAAAAAAAAAAAAAAAACCCAGAACTATACAACTTTTTTTTTCTCTTTCTTTTTACTAACGTGTTACTTCTAAAAAAAAAAAAAAAATCTTGTCGCTTCTTTCCGGAGGGGTTTTTGATAAACCTCTCTAAACAAAAAAAAAAACCAAAAAAAAAACTCGATGAAAAAAAAACTTTTTTTTTTTTACCTTTATGAAACTTGATGTCGAGGGAGGAGGGGGAGGAGGAAAAAAAAAAGAAAACCTCCCCTTTTACCCGTGCGGGATATGCAAGAAAAATACATGAAAGGAAAGAAAAGAAAAATGTAATCCTTTACCCCTTTCACCCCCCCCCCCCCCCCCCTCTCTCTCTCTTCTCCCCACTACTTCCCTTTCTATAATCTACGCTGTCAGAATAAAAATGCAAAAAAAAAAAGAAAAAAAAAAGATCCTTGTTCTTGTTTTCCCCTCCGTCCTCCTGCTGTTGTCTTTTTATTTGCCCCCTCTTTTTTTTTATTTATCACTTCTTGGGGTGGTTTTTTTATGTTTCATTGTTTTTTTTTTTCTTCCCCAAAAGTTTCGTACGGTCGCTTCCTTGTTCTGATGGGTGTATTTTTTTTTTTGTAGTTTTTTTTTCCCTTTCTTTTACTTGATTGGGTTGCAAACCATACAATTGTTTCCCTCCTGTAAATGGGAAAAAAAAAAAAAAAAAAAAAGAAAAAAAAAACTCCCGTCGTAAATGGTGCTAAAGAGCGGAAAATACAAGGAGAATTCAAAAAAAGAAAAAAAAAAAAGCGCGAGGAAAAAAGAACCCCTTGGCAAAGGATAACAAAAAAAATGAGGACAAAAAAAAAAGTTAAAAATCTGTTGTAGCGAGGGAAGGATGGGATTTGTACCAAAAAAAAAAAAAAAAAAAAAAAAAAAAGAAGAAATATATACTTTGCTTTTTTTTCTTTTTTTTTTTCTTTTTTCTCTTTCAGAAAAAAAAAAAAAGGGAGGGGAAAGGGAGATATCAAAAAACTTTAAGCAAAAAAAAAAAAAAGAGAGAGAGAGAAAGGGGGAATAGGGAATTTTTTTTTTTTTTTTTTTTTTTACAATATTTATTTTTTCGCCCCTTTTTCTTCTATATTATTTGCCCTCTTACAAAAAAAAAAAACAAAAAAAAAAAAAAAAAAAAAAAGCCCATATATACACAAACACACACACAACCACATCTTTATATTCATGAAATGGGCAACAGTCGGAATTTTTCTCGCGCTCCAAACAAGCTATAGCACGGCAAACGTAAAGTGCAACGAGGGCAGCCAAGGGGGCAACGGAGGCCAATTCTGCCCCAACGATTTCCCAATCTGCTGCGGCGACCCCCTCAGCGGCGGCAGAGCATACTGTTACAAAGGCGGCTTCACATGCTGCGACAACGACATGGGCAGGACAAGCGGAGGCTGTATGGAGGGCAGATCCTGCTGCAAATACGGGTTTGGCCAACAAGACTGCTGCACCCGCGACCAAGTGTGCACAGAACAAGGCTGTAGGGCCGACGTGTGCACAACATTCAGATCTCCAAGCAGCTGCATAGACAACAGCTGCCAATGGTGCTGTGGAAGCAACAAATGCGGCAACCCATCACGCCACGATCTCAACTGCGAAGGCGACGAGATTTTATCATCACGAAACCAAACATGCAACGACATTTGCAACCTCTTCTCCACATGCGACACCTGCCGACAAAACTCCAAAATGTTTGGATGCGGTTGGTGCTGCTCCACCGGCACCTGCATGAACGGTAACATGTCAGATGGACACTCTTCATTCTGCTCGGCCTATTCCTTCCTAGGCGAACGGGTTGGGAAGGACGGAAACAAAACAAACCACGACAAACCCTGCGATGTCTGCGGCCCTGGCGGTGAAGGAGTTGTAACTGACGGCGAAAACGACTCCAGTGAAGTTGTATGGGTAGGCGTTGTCGTAATTTTACCTCTTATCTTAATATGTGTTATCATAGCTATAACCTGTATGTTCACGGTGTTGGGTAGAAATAGGGCAAGAGCAGCCCGTGGTGGTGTAGCTAGCGCAGGAGCGCGGAGGGGGGAAGGCACGGATGGGAATTACAGTTTTGATTTGAAGATTGCCGCGAAGTATAATTTTCCTCTGCACTCAACGCCTGAAGAAGACCCGCCTGCGCATTCTCCTTCGCCGCCGCAGGATGAGTGCGTTGCTTGCTTTGATTCTCCCGGGACATGTGTGTTCCTTCCTTGCAACCATTCTTGCTGTTGTGCTGAATGCGCTCTTCGTTTGGAAGAAACCCATCACGCGAAACAAACCACAAGCAGGGAAACAACTACTTACCCACTGTGTCCTTTGTGCCGTGAGGAAATAACGCACATGATTAACACAGAGGGGGTCGTGGTAGAAGTGGGCGGGAGCGAAGGGAGCGAGAAGGAAGATGAGGAGGAGAAGGAGGACGACGAAGATAAAAAAATTGATTCAAATCAAACATCCGAGGCAACAATACCCTATTGAGGAAGAGAAAAAAAAAGGGGGGGGTGGTGTAACAAATAATGATTTCTTTTTCTCTAGCTCCCTGTTTTCCCTGCAAAAAAAAAACCCACCTATTAAAACCCAATACCTGTCTCTCGGTAACTTTTAGGTATGCGAGTTTTTTTTAAGAAAGAAAAAAAAAGAGAGAAATAAGGGCCCCCCTGTTTTCCCCTCTCTCTAGTCCCCCCCTTCATCCCATCCCATCCTTTCGCAGAGAAAAAAAAAATATCGGGCATAAAAAAAAAAAAAAAAGAGGGAAACTATTCTGCAGCTTCGCTACGAACGGCGTCAGGCCTTTTCTTGTTGCCTCAGTAATTTCAGAAGCAGTGGTTTTTTTTCTTTTTTTTTTCCCCCCTTTGGGAAGCCTCTGCGGGTCATTCTTCGTTCACGTCCGGAGAAGCATCGAGACACGCTTGCGCGAGAGAAGGCACAAGCCTGCCTGCCTGTGGTGGTAGATGCTGTGACGAGGGTGATTGATACCCCGTTTTGAAAAAACCGATCCTGGGGGGGGGGGGGGGGGGGGGTCTCTGCGTCGGGTTGATACAGAAGCAAAATGTTGCAAACCTTCTTAATCTTTTTTATCGTGAGAAAACAAAAGGTGTCACGGGTAAACTGCACCGTTGTGGCACATGGGGTTAAGCTTTCAGCATTTCCCGAGAGAAGAATCAAGAGGTTTACAACACACAAACAAACAAAATATGGCACAAAAAGAAAAAAAAAAAGAAACCCCCCCATCACGCTCACCTATGTATCTAATTCCGGGGGGGGGGGGGGGGGGGGGCGAAGAAAGAATGGGCTGGGGAAGAAAAAAAAAGAATTTGCTTCCTTTTTCTTTTCTTTTTTTTTCTTTTCTCTTTTTAAAAAAAAAGAAAATGGGGGAAGGGTCTTATTAATACTTTGAAAACAAAAAAAAAGAAGAAATAAATAAAGAAGTTCTCATGGGGGAGAAAAGAAAATGAAAAAAAGGGGGGAGGATCCTACTTTCTTGTTCAACCCACAGGGTCCATTCCTCCATTGGCTACGGGTTTGTCCCCTTTCTCTTATTTCCTGTCTTTCTCTGCATTACTTTAACCCATAAAAGACCGCTATGTTGGCTCAAAAAAAATAAAAAAATAAAAAATCGGACTGTTAGTTCCGAAAACAAAAGTAAACTGCCAAGAGTGGGGGTCATGGGTGTGTGTGATGTGTGTATGTGAAGCACATAATTTTCGGCCCTAGTTTTGAGGCAAAAAAAAAGAGGGGAAAAAAAAAAAAGCTAAACAATTGCAGTGGCCAAGGTGTTGTGGCACATTTGGTGATCAAAAAAAAAAAAAAAAAAAAAAAAGAGAAATGTTCTTCTTTTTTTTTTTCTCTCTTCTTTTTTTTTTTCTTCCCTTGATTCCGACGAAAAAAAAAATCCCCTTTTAAAGGGAGGAGGGGGGATGATGCATTTTGAGTTATTTATTCTCATCACCACTACTTTTCTTTTTGTTTGTTTTTATGTTTCTTCTTTTTTTTTTTTTTTCTTCTTTTTTTCCATTCTTGGTGGGTTGTTGCAAACACCTGCCCCTCCTCCTCCATCATGAATCTCTTTTTTTCTGAAGAAAAAAAGAAGCACATCAAAAGTATAAAAAAGAAAAAGGGGGAGGGGAGGACGACAGAGCCTCTCCCATTCGTTCCCTCACCTCGCCAACCAGCTTAGCTCCGCAACGCACTTTCCAAGCACGGAGAGGAAAAATAAAATTAAAAAAGAATATTTGGAAGAAATGGGAAAAGAAGACCCCCCCCCCCCCCCCAGGGTGGAAAACTAACCTTTCCCCCCCCTCCCCATTCAAGTAGATCTATGGGAGAAAAAAAAAACCGGTGGGGAAATATATGGGTGGATGTGTATTTTTTTTTTACATATTTTTATACTGCAAAGTGGGGGGGGGGGGGGGGAAATGTCGGCGAGAGAGTTTTTTTTCCTCTTCACCTTTACGGTATTTTTTCTCTTTTATTAATTTTTTTTCAAAGTTCACTCCCCCCCCCACCTGTGCAGACATCATCAAGGAGAGAGTTGGAGGGGGAGGAGGGAAAAAAAAAAAATGTCATCGATAAAGTCTGACACACTGAGCGAGACGCCAGGCTACTCACTCCCGACTTACCAAGAACTTGATGACATGCCCGAGGGTTTGAAAGATGAGGTGCGTAAAATGGCGGTAAGCCGACTGGAGTCGTTATTCATCCCGAGGGTGAAAATGTGGCTAGCTTCGAACAAGCGAAACGAACAAGGCGGCGGCGAGGCCGACGGTGTCATAGCAATTTTAACAACTTGCCCGTTACTGGCAAACTGGCCCACCGACGCCCTCAAACGCCTCTACCAGACCATCAAAACAGTATCGTTCACAGCGGGCGAGACAATAGACGAAATCGGCGGCCTCCTCCTCATCTACGAAGGAAGTGTCACGGCGCCCGGTCAGGGGAAAGGCAACAAAATGCAAGCACCATGTTTGCTAGGAGGTGATACCCTTCTCACGGACAACCCAGACGCCGCGCCTTACATCACACTCGGAGGCTGCAGAGGCGGTTTGATCCAAAACAGGGTTTTACTAAGAGAAATCGAAAAACTTCCCAGGGAGCTCCAAGACGCCCTTTGGCCGCCTGTTCTGGAAAGCAGAAAATCGGTTTTAGACACATCGTTCAAATTAACAGGAGAAATCCTTCGAAAATGCAGTTTATTCGAACAGCTGACAAACCCACAGCTGGACAGCCTTGCTTACAGATTCCGGCCCATGTCGTTCAAAGCCGGCAGTGTGATCTTTGAACGAGGCTCCACCGTGCGAGACATGGTCATCGTGATGAGAGGAGAAGCGGAATCTACGAATTTAACAACAGGTGCAAGCGTGCATTTGAATCCAGGCGACTCATTTGGTGAGATGGGGTTGATTTTCAACGAACAGCGAACAGCTCAACTTCGCGCAAGGAAGTTATGTGATGTTTGGTGCATAGAAGCATCAGTCATCAAATCCATGTTTTCAGCAGACCCAGATTTCGCGTCGAAGGTGTCGCAGGCAGCTCATCTTCAACGATTACAGTATCTTTCCGCTACTGGTAACGCCGACGGGCGTCATTTGGAAACCCTCGTTTCGTATCTTAAAAAGGCTCCGCTGCTCCGTGATCTGCGTGCTCCCGACCAGTGTTTTATAGACATCGCGCAACGACTCGTTCCAACGGTCTCTGTCCCTGGGCAGCAAATTGTGTCAGCTGTTGATACATGCGTGCAGCTTCTTCTCTTCTCAAAGGGAAAAGCCGTTGTTCGGCAGAATATATCTCTTCAAAACGTTCACGTTGAAACAGGTGATATTCTTGGTTTCACGTGTCTTGCAGAGCATCGATGGTTGTTTCCTGTTACAGCTGTTACGACGTGCGATGTGTGGAGGTTGTCGAAAACTATGCTGTACGAGATTCTTGAGAAGTACAATCTCATTAAACAAGCGACATACCTGACGAAGAAGCTTTTAATGGCGCAAGGGGGTGTTCCTAATATTGGTCGGTCGGAGTCTGACCCGCCTCTTCTGCATCCGTTAAAGGGACTTCCGCAGGGTGTGGGGCATATTATGTCGTATGCAGTTCGACCGCCGAACGAAATATTCGCACCTCCAGAGGTACAGTTACGTCCTGTCCCCCCGGGGAAGCAATCCTTTGTTCCGGTGTCGGAAACCATGAGGATGGAAGGGCTGCGTTCGCAGGCTTTTTCTCCCCGAAAATCGCATCAGAAATCGAAGAGACGTGATGTGCCTTCGGTTGAAACTCCAACTAGTTCATTTCTTCCTTCAGTTGCCTCGCCTGGGTCTGAAACAAAGAGAAGTCATGGTTTATTGTCGCCCAGTCCTCATCCACCTGCATCGCAACGGGGATGGATTTTGTCAGGTTCAACTGACAACAAGTTCGCATTGTTCCCTTCTCGAAATTTGGAAGATGCCCAGCGAGGGCATCTCCCCCCGCACAGCCCGGTGAAAAAAACACAGTCTCTATGTTTGCCTTGCCTTGCTCCGGTTCCTCCTCAAGTGCAACGGAGGTATACAGCTAGATCCCTAACATCAAAAACTCACGGGAGTACCATCCCCTGGGAGAATAGCCTTCGTGCAGAGGGGCCAAGACGTGGCGGTCAAGGCATATCCTGCCTTTAAAACAACTCAGTGATTTTTTTCTTTTTTTTTTTTTTTCTTACGACTAGAGAATTAATTCTTAACTTTTTGTACTGGTCATCCTTCGGAGTAAAAAAAAAAAAAAAAAGAGGGAGAAAAAAATTTTTTTTGTATTTTTTAGGGGAAGGGAAGGGGGGGAAAGAAAAGAAAAAGGAAAAGAATAAAAGAAGAAGAAGAAGAAGAAGAAGAAAAAATAAGTTTTTTGATCACCTGTGTACTTATGATCAGAGTGGGCATTTATTTATTTATTTATTTATTATTCTTTCTTTCTTTCTTTCTTTCTTTTTTTTTATTCTATTTTACACTCTATATTCGTGGAAGACAGGGAGGAAGCAATTAGAAGAAGAAGAAATGAATTTTTTTTTTGGCAGAGTTTCTGGGACCTTGTGAAAGGTTCCTTCTTAAAGCCAACACCCAGCCTTCTCTGCTGTCCTTTGTACGTTTCGATACCCACCCACCCCCACCACCCTACTTCCTTCCTTCTGTTCTGGTTTGTGATTCTTCTTTCCTTCGGGATTCTTTAATCTCTATTCGCCCCCCCCGCTTTTTTTCTTTCTTTTTTTCTTTTTTTTTTAGTTTCGCTGTGGCTGTTGCTAGCATCTCCCATCTCAGTGGGGAAAACTCTTTTTTTTGGTGGAGGCACGCCACCGCGGCGGGCCGTTGCTATCCACTTCGTTCCTATCATAGTGAATTTTTTTTTTTTTACTTTGGCCTGTATGGGTAGTGTGCTTTAAAAAAAAAAAAAAAAAAAAAAAAAAAGGAGAGAGAGAGAGAGAGGAGGCAATTGTTGTTATACTGAGAGCTAAAACTTGCTTCATCCCCCTTTTCTGTGCACCCAATTTTTACCTTTACACAACTTCTGCATGTGATAAGGGGGCTGTTGGACTTCTTTTTTTTTTTTTTTTTTTTTTTTCATTCTCGTTGTTCGAGAAGATAAAAGAGGGGAAAAAAGGGCCGAAGATGGGGGTTGCTGTGTTTGAGTCCCCCCCTTCCCCCTGTTCGAGCGATCCTGTTAGTTACTTGCAGGCTCAGTGGAGGTTTCGTTGACTCACCGTCAAGAAAGAGCAAAAGTGAACACACACACGCACCTACCAATCAGAGTTAGTTTTTTTTTTTGAAGGGGTGCATCAATTGGATTGGCGAGTGTACCGTAGAACACTTCCCCCCCCTCCCCCATAGTTTTTTCTCCCCTCCCCCCCTCCTCTGTTCCTCCTTAGAAGAACGAAAGTTGATTAATGGGTGCTTCATGTCTCTAAAAAAAAAAAGTGTTTTTTTTTTTTTTTTTTTACCGGACCCAAGGAAGTTTCCCTTACTGATTCCCTTTGGGCTTTTTTTCTTTTAAAACGCTTTTTTTTTTGAGGCGGTGAGAAGAGAGAGAAAAAAGAAGAAAAAAAAGATGTTTTTGAAGGGAACCTGCAGTATGTGACAGGATCGCCTATAAAAAAAGAAAAAAAAAAGAATATGTGCGACGATGGAGGGAGAAGACGCTGAGATTTCCGATAAACCTTCCTGAGTGAAGTGTGCGTCAAAAAAAAAAAGGCCTCCTCCCTTCTTTTTCTCTTTTTTTTTTGTTGTTGTGTCCACCTTGCCATTCTAAACGCCCTCTTCCCCCCCCCCCCCCCCCCCCACTATCCCAACACAATCATTATTCATATTGTCACTGCCCCCCCCCCCCCCCCCCGCACATCGGAATAGGTGGGTGAGGAGAGGGGGGGAAAGGATAAAATAAAACCCCCGAGAAAGAAAACAAAATGCCGTCCTCGCAGCAAATCAAGCTTATACTGACTATAGTATGCGCCTTGGCAGTCTTGATGGTTGTGTCGCAGGGGTCGGGGGCAGGGCTTGTAAACACGATTTACCAAGAATCGGCAAAAAAGAGCGTCAAAACTATCAAGATATCAATGCCGCCAAGCTCAACGGCCGAGAAGTACTTTAAAACGCACTCCATGGAACACATGGTGGGCGCGATAGTGCAGGGCACTGTGAACGTGAAGCCCGCCGACCCGGTGCGGTTCTTGCGAGAAAGCTTGGGGAACGTCAGCACACCGAAAATCATCATCGCGGGACCTCCCGCAGGGGGGAAGGGAACCCAATGTGAGGTATGAATAATGTTTTAAAAAAAAAATTCCCTCCCCCCAGATGCTTGTCAAAACTTTTAACTTTGTACACATATCCACCGGTGATCTTCTCCGTTCCGAGGTAAGATCGAAATCTTCGTTGGGAACAACCGCGCAATCTTACATGACGAAAGGCCAGCTTGTTCCGGATGAACTTGTCATCGAAATGCTGTTGCAGAGAATGAGCAAGGACGATGTACGCGAGCATGGGTGGTTGCTAGACGGATTTCCCAGAACGGTGAACCAGGCCAGAGCCATGATCAAGGAAGGCATCGTAAGCGACGGGATCGTGTTGCTAAATGTCCCCGATGACGTGGTTTCACAAAGGATAACCGGTCGCAGAACCGACCCAGAAACAGGGGCTGTGTACCATCTGACCTTTAAACCCCCGCCTCCCGAGGTCAAGTCGAGGCTCCTGCAACGAAGCGACGACACTGTTGACGCCATCAAGGAGCGGCTTGTGGCGTACCACAAGAATCTGAACCCTTTGCTCACCTCCTTCACGTGCCCTATACACCGGATTGAAGCCGGTAACCTTCCTCCAGACGTGGTTTTCCCCATGATCACCGAGGCTATTCAGTCAGCTCGATGGACAAAACTTGCGATGCAAATGGGGATTTCAGGCGTTTTATGAAAAAAAGGGGGGGGGGTGGTATTTCTTCTTTTTGTTGTTTGCGTGTTTACTCTCTCCGTTAGGGGGTGTTTTTTTTTTTTTTTTTTTTTTTTTTTTTTTTTTAGAAGGCGATCCTGTCACATACTGCAGGTTCCTTCAAAGACACCTTTTTCTTGTTATAACCCCTCTCGCTACATACGATCAACGGAATATATAGTAGAGGAAGAGGGAGGTTTCTTTTTCTTTCTTTTTCTTTGTTATTTTTTTTATTTACTTCTTTCTTCTTTTTCTTTCCGCACGCAAAGAAGAGATTGGGGGGGGGGGGGGGGGATGGTTATGACGGGTGACCGCGACATATATCTGATTCAGAACAAAATATGGATGGTGATGGAAGCCGTCAGCAAGATGCTGGTCCGAGAGAGGCCCATTGACCATAAAAGGGCGATCACTGAATTTTTGCAGAAGGGAGGCGAAGATGTCGAAACAGAGGAGGAGGAGGAGCCCCTCACGAAACCCGAGATCGATGAAGCGAAGAACTACCTAAGAGAAAGGCAGATCGCCCCGCTCCTTGACACCGGCGTGCGATTCTGCATCGACAAAAAACTGCCGGTGAAAGAGGGTCTGGTTGAGTTCTTAACTGCAATATAACAGGGTTTTTACAAACTACAAAAAAAAATTTTTTTTTTTTTTTATTTTAATATTTGAATGGGGAAAAAAAAAATTTTTAAAAAAAAAAGGGCAAAAAAAAAAAATGGAAACACGGAAGCGAAAACGAGAAGAGAATGAATCCGAAGGCGAGGAGGAGACGGTGCCCTTATGCATCGTGAAGCTTCTGGAGAAGCGGCGCGACATCGTGAAAAGGCTCGAAGAGGAGAGGCAACAACAGCACGAACAACACCAACAACAGGACACAACCACCACTACCCCGGGCAGCGACTTCGGAAGCGAAGCAACAGAACTAATAAGAGGAGAAGCCAGCAGACAAGCAACAACATCCATCTCACAACCCATAATGGTACCGTGCACCCCGCAGTTTGAAGGCAACGTCGAAACAGGAATCGACTTTAATATCCAAGACTCATATATGACACCAGGAGAAGCTTCAACATTTGCCGACCCGTTGCACCTCCCATGGTCGATCCCGGATTCATTGGCTCCTACTACCCCTGTCACGAAACCGAATTTTGTATATGATGCTTCATCCATCGACACACCTCAAACCCCACCTAGAAAACCGGAAACACCAATCGACGGCACACCGTTAGGAAAATACCTCTCTGGGAACAAATCTGAAATCGTGGTTGACGAGGAAGCGGTGGCGACCTGCCTGCAACGAAAAGGCGCGTACAAATGGGCAGTCAATGAAGACAATGTTCTACACCAAGCTGGGTACATTATCCCGCCAGAAGGCGATGTAAACAGATATAAAGTCGCAGTCGGTGGGTATCCTTGCACGCTGTGCCTGTGGAGTGAAACCATAGTATTTGTCTATGTGTTCACAAGCGAGGAAAAAGAAGTAGTTACCCCATTCTGCGTGCAGGATGACACCAATACAGGTGAACGTTCTAAAGCAGCACAAGCCGTTCGAGTGAAACGGGTCGGAAGTTTAAAACCGCCGGAAGGAGAAAATTTTGCATGTGTTTTGGTACCACCTGACACGCAAATGGTATTTTTAGGAACGACAAGTGGAGGGTTCATCGGTGCGAAGGTTACTCCCAGCGAGGTGACGGCGCATTTCACAACGCATCTGCACACACGGGCTGTGAACTGTATTCTGTCGCATTCTTGGTCTACTGACGAGTGCCTTGCTTTTACAGCGTCGGAGTGTGTGAAAATTACACCGTTTCTCGCACCGAATTGGGACCCCGCAGCATCGATCACAATGCCGCTGTTGAACCACAAAATGTCTGTTGTCGTTCACTGTATAAGTTTGCTTGATTTGGACCGTCCTTTGTTGGCGGGTACTATAGGTACCGAAGCAGCCGAGGCGTTTTTCTTGGTGTGGGATTTTCAGCAAGGCCAGCTTCTTCGGAAGCTTGAAATGCCAAGCGGCGTTCGGTCTTTTACAGCGCTTCATGGTTCTGCAGGGCTTTCGGTTCTTTGGTCGACTTCTGATGATAAAGCGATCGTTTTGTCCTCGTGGTTGGGGACGTCCTGGTCGCAGGAGCCTATCATCACGTCTAAATACCAAATTACTACCTGGGAAGCTACTTCGAATTCCTCTTATGTGTTCTCTTCCACATCATCTCACCTCTCCGTCCACTCTGTCGCTACAGGCAGTCTCACCGCAGAGCTCAACCTTCTCGATGGAAGGCAGCTGATGGCGTCCCCTCACAAAAACCAACCCCCTAGATACACCGTTACCTCTATCGCGCTCCATTCCGCACAGGTATGGGTGGGGTGGGGGAAAAGAAAAAAAAAAAATATTTTTTTTGAAAAATTAAAATTTCAGCCGATAATATGTTTTTCAGACTCTTCTGGATTGATATGGATTTACGTTGCGAGTTGAGAGGGGTGTGTGTGAATGTAATGAATATTTGCCTTTGTTTTCTTTTTTTTTCTTTTTGTCCCTTCCCCTCTTTTTGTAATAAATAATAAACCACCAAGGAGGAGGCGGGGGGGAAGTGGGAGGGGGGAGGGGGTAAGCAACATAAGATTGCTTACACTTGTATTTAAAAAAAAAAAAAAAAAAAAAAAATGCCAGACAAAACCGGGTCCGAATCGCACTCGGGCTGGCTTCGAAAGAAAGGCGCCGGGTTGATACAAGGATACAAACGCCGGTGGTTCGAAATCCACGGAAACTACATGTACTACTTCAAGGCCCCCAACGAGAAACCCGCAGGAGTCCTCAACGTTAAGGGCGCCTGGGCGAAGGACGACGATAAGGAAGGCGGCTTTATATTAGAAGGCCCTAACTTAAGCAGAAGATACCACCTAAGCGCGGACTCCGTGGGCAATAAATCCGTATGGCTGCATTTCCTGGCAAGGTCCGGCGTCAGGATTCTATCAGGGGGAAGCACCCCTGCATCCTGGGACGCAGTTTGCGCGGACGATTTTGAAACCCTGAAGGTGATAGGAAACGGTGCATTCGGCGAGGTAACATTAGTGAGAAGGAGGAAAACTGGAATTGAGTACGCGGTGAAGAAGATAAACAAGATTCGGGTTTCCGGCGAGGAATCTGTTTCACAAGAACTCAACATCCTGCTAAAGATGAAGCACCCTTTTATTGTGCAGATCCACCATGTCTTCATGCACCAAGACAAAATGCACTTAGTCCTCGAGTTTCTCTCCGGGGGGGAACTTCTCCACCACCTCCGCCACGAAAAAAAATTCTGTGAGGAAAAATCGAAATACTACTCTGCTGAAATAGCCTTAGCGCTTCAGTTCCTCCATGACAATAATGTGGTTTACCGGGATTTGAAACCCGAAAATGTGGTGTTGGACAAGGAGGGCCACGCTGTTCTTACAGATCTCGGCCTAGCCAAGAGGTTGAACACTGTCGTCGAATCACCTAACGAAACAGCCGGAACTTTTTGCGGCACTCCTGAATATCTAGCCCCGGAAGTGATACGAGGTGAAGCTGGCGGTTCGTCCGTGGATTGGTGGTCATGGGGAATCCTCCTCTTCGAGATGTTAACCGGAAAGCTCCCCTTCCACAGCGAGTACCCAGCTAAACTCTACGATTTGATTTTGTACAGTTCACCCGACTTCCCGGACTGTCTTTCAAATGAAGTTCTTGAGGTTCTGAGGCTAGCATTTGCCAAGGAGGTGGCAAGCCGTGTATCATGTCTCGCGCAGATCAAGAAGCTACCTTATTTCTCGGGCATGGACTGGGAACTTTTGCACGCGAAGAGGCTGCCCCCGCCTGCCCGGGTGTTGGAGGAGGATTCTCCTGGAAAACCGAGCCTGGATTTGTCTTCCCATCAGGTGTGTGTGTGAGGGGAAAAAAAAAAAAAAAAAAAAACAGCAGTCCTTTTCTGATGATGTCACCAGCAGTGATCGTGACCCATTCAGGGATTTTACTTGGAATGACGAACCTGTTTTTATGTGATTTGTAAGGATCTGGAAAAGAGAAGACAAATATTCGGCTGTCTCAATCAAAACAAAGACCAATAAAAATAAACGGGGGGGGGGGGGGGGGGGTGGCTTGGGCATGCAATTAAAAAAAAATCAAACACCAACTATACACAACACGCAAATGTGCACACATTCTCTGCCGACACCTTTTATTTGATGACAAAAAAAAAAGTTCTTTCCCATTCCCTTTTCACACTTAGTTTTCTGTCAAGACAACTTTTGTTTGAACGGTTGATCGCTTGCCGGTCTTCTATTTCCCCTTCTTTTTTTTTTCTCTCTATGTCCTTCGAACGGATCTGAAAGAAATAGAAGAAGGGGAATGGGGGGGGGGAGAAAAAGAAGTCTTATTGAAATTTTGACTTTTTTTTTCAAGCAAATGGGGTTTCGGGGGGCTGCAAAAAAAAAAAAGAAATAAAGAAATAAAGAAAAAAAATGAACGAGGAAAATGTTTATCCCTTCCCTTCCCCATTTTTTTTTTTGTTCTCCCCGAAGATTGCCTGGCATGGGGCTTTAGCGGCCTAGCATAGCGTGCACTTCTCCCTTTCTCTTCCTTTTTTTTTTTTTTTTTTTTTTTTTTTTTTTTTTTTTTGCCCATCCTCCATTCCCTTCCCACCACTGTGGCGTGCTGTAGAATATTCTTTGGGCTGGGAACACTTTCAAAGTGCGATTGCACAAACGGGGGGAGCGGGGGGGGGCAAGAAAAATATCAAAATAGCAAAAGGATGGTATTCTTCCTCCGAGTGTAGCTGTGCGCATTTTTTTTTTAAACTTTTTTTAAAACCAAGACAAAACCAAAACTAAAAAAATACAACCCCCTCCCCCCCCTCCTATTTTTTCTTCCGCGCACCGCGCGCCTGAAATGTACCTTGTTCTCCTTTCAATGATGGTTGAGTGAAAAAGAAAGGGGGAAGGGACCCTCCCTCGTTCACCCCCTCCGAGTGTGGCTGCGCTACTGGGTCTCCTCCCCCCTTCTTTTTCCCGCCTCTAATTATTATTAATATTGCCCCCCCCCCCCCCGCCATATCTTTAAAAAAACCCCGTCGGGGAAAAAAAAAAAAAAAATGCAGCTGCGCGACTTGACAGGTTTTAGAGATATGATGGGGGGGTTTATTCTCCCCCCCTTCCCCCCTTTCTTGAAATCTAATGCATCATAGTATCTGGGGATCAAAAAGAATCCCTCCCCCCTTCGAGGAAAAAAAAAAGGAAAAAAGAATTCCAGGGGGTGTATTCATTAGCATTAGATACTATGACGCTATTTAGCTACGCTACCAGTGCTAACACTTTTAGGGGAAAAAAACACATTCCCCCCTCTTTTCCTCCCAAAAATAGTGAATTTATGAAGGAAAAAAAGGGGGGGGGAGAGAACTAGGATTTTTTTTTGCCGCACATAGATATTTCCCCCCCCCCCCCATTTATTATTCCCTGTTTTATTAACCTAAATGAGAAACAGATTTTTTTAAAAAAAAGGGGGGGGGAGGGAAGAAAGAAAGATAGAATGAAAAAAGTTTTTTTTTTTTTATATACTGTACAACACAAAATTCGACGAACGGACATACATCGTGAAAGCGGGGGAGAAAAAAAAAAAAGAAAAAAGAGAGAAGAATAGAAAAGCACGCCCCGAACGTTCGTCAGTTCGGGTTTAAAAAAATCTTTTTTACAGGAAGGAGGGATGAGGTTGCCGCAGGGTAGCTTGGTCTGTATTAAGAAAAGCTGGGCCGAATTGAATCTTGGCAAGAACACCCCCTACGTGCTTCTTCTCCGAAGGAGGGAAAACACGCGAGCATTTGTCCCATTCGTCCATTTCTTGTTTTACAGTATATATATATATATATATATTTTTTTTTTTTAAACTTTTTCTTTGCGACTGTGCAGTGTAAAATAATAGCTATTTTTTTTTTTTTTTTTTTTTTAATTTTCAACGTAAATTTCCCCCCTCGTAATTTTCCCCCTCAGAAGGGAAAGATACGCCGAGGCAAGGGGAGAACCTCCTTTTTTTTTTTTTTTCTCCTCTTTTTTTTTCAGAACTCCTTTGAGGATTATGTTGTTTAGTTCAAAACCAGTTTTTTTTTTTTTTTCAATCCACCCCTCTCCTTTTTTTTTTGTTCCCTCTTCTCTCCCCTCTTGAAAGATTTACGCCCATATCTCTAAAATTTGTTTTGGTAACTAAGTTTTCCTTTTAAACACTCCCCGGAAACGAGTTTGCGTTGCGTTGGAAAAAAAAAAATAACAGCATTTCTGTGTCCTCCTAAGGAAAAAGAGTACCAAAAAAGAAAAAAATGAGTTTTCGAGATATGGGTTATTTTTGAGTAGATGTTAATTTCTTTTTTAAAAAAAACCTATTTTGATTCTGGCGTTAGAGGAGGGGGAAGGGGGCTAGTGCAATAGAAAAAAAGAATTCGAATGATTGTTTCATGGAATTTGTCCCTCCCCCCTTTTTTTTTTCTAAACTCAGCGGTTGCTAGATTTTCAGGCCCGTTGGTAGTCACCACACCAAGAAGAATTTTGGCTGGAGTAAAACAAGAAGAAAAAAAAAAGAAGGGAAACAGGTGGTGGGTTTCCCTTTTAATCAAGCGCCAGAGAGCAATAGTTTTGACAGAACGGTTCTTTTTTTTTTTTTTTTTTTAAATCCTCAATAAGCTCAACAAAAAGGGAAGAAGAAAAAAAAGAAGGGGGAAAAAAAAAGAAAAGAAAAAGAAGAAAGAGTGTTGCTGTGCTATCGTTGGGGATTTTTCCTCCTTTTCCTTTTAAAGGAAGGGGAAAATAAAAAAGGATACCTTTTTTTTTAAAAAAGACAATGTGAGTTTCGCACTCTGTTCCCCTTTCATCTTCACCCCCCCCCCCCCCCCCCCTCATCCAACAATGGGAGCGCTACATCTCTTCTTTTTCTCCTATAAAACTTTTCTTCTTTTGATTAGTTTTGTGTTATGCCTGTTATTCTTTTTTATTTTTTATTTTTTTTTTACTTTTCTTCTTCTTTTCTGTTTTCTCAGGTTTCTCCTTTCAGTTGTTCCATTTTTTTTAAAAAAAATTTTTTTGTCCTCCATTATTATTTTTTTAAAGAAACAAGACACTTCGGGTAGAGAAAAGAAAAAAAAAAAAAAAAATGGACCCAACACAAGAAGAAGAGCAAAGCATCCGAGGCGACATCCACAACGAACAGACAGAGGACATCGAGTATTTAACAAAACTGTGGGAAAATGTGTCGCGAAACGGCAACAACGATGGGGAAAATAGCACGATGATCCCGTATAGGGGCACCCAACGCCACAGGCAAGTGAAAGGGCCGCCGTACCCCGACGGTGGGAGCAGGTTTACTTCCGAACAAGGCATGACCAGACTATTGGAAAATAACGGCCGACCGAGGGCTACAACTACCCCTTGGCGAGCACCACACGGTGTACCTGTAGGGTACGAACACCCTAAATGGGCCATTTCCGCTGTTTCTGCTTGCCTGGCTTTTTTTGGAGGTGGGCTTGGTGTTGTGTGCAATGTCCTAGCAGAGGATGACATTGCGGACGTGAATGAAAGCTTAAACCAGTTCTTCACCAGATCCAAGGAGCTGTCCGTTCACATCTCTCAGAGATTTGGGTATATGATGCAATTGGTGAATGAAAAGCTTGTTGACAGAATTGCGGAAAACGCACATTCTTTCGGAGCACCTACACGGCATTACTCACCTCCCCCTTCAGGCCGTGCACGAGGGAATCACGGCCGGTTGTCACCTGTTCCCACTGGTGAATCCAGCCACCCTCCTGCAAAGGGCTTCAATGAAAATCTTACTAGCCCTACGCTTAATCCGAGCACGGTGTCTGCCTTTCGTAGTGACGATGGCAACGATGGTGTGTTTGGAGCAGGCCGTGCACCCGCAAGGGAGTTCTCTCCAGGTCGGCCTTCCGCTTTCTCAGCCCCTGTGAGCCGTGGTTTCACAAACACCAACACTTATACCAATGAGCACCAACACCAGTCGCAACAACGCCCCCCTTTCTCGGGAAATTTGATGTCACCTTTTGATGTGTCGTGCCCACCTTAGAGCCCCCTCCCCATTCTTCTTTTTTTTTTTTTTTTTTTTTTTTTTTTGTGAATGCAATAAAAAAAACACAAACGAGTGTGGGAAAAGGAAAAAGAAAAAAAAAAAAAAAAAAAAAACGATGTTTCTAGCCATCCTTCCCATTCTGAGTGCTGCGCTTGTTTCTGTTGACGAGTGTCAGGGGAATGCTACGGTGACGGCGTGCGATGTGTCGTGGGGTAGTAGGTTGAACCAGACTTTTGCTTACTTCGAGGTTGCGCAAGGTGATGTACAGTTGAGGGCGTACTGGGGGAACCAATACGGGTGCCTTGCTAAGGAGGCGAATGACACTCTGTTCAGACTGTCGGCTGAGTCCTGCAACTTGAAGTCCAGCGTGTGGTCATACGGCCCTACAACCATCAAGAACTATGTGTACTACACCAACGCAGAGCAGAGCGCGCAATGCCTCACGGCGTCCGGTCCCTTTAACCTCAGCCTCGCTCCTTGTTGCCACCTTGGCCCTCCTGCGACGTGTACCTCTGTGCAGACGAATAGCCAGCTCTTCCTTGAACCTCCCACAACCCACAACCCTTACAACACGATCCAAACCGATACGAGGCTTTGTCTTACAAGATGTGTGGCGTGAAATCTCATTTTTTTTTTTTAAATTCTTGTTTGAAATTATTACCCCCCCCCCCCCCCCCCCCCCCTTGCTCTGGTTTATTCCAGAGGCAGCGGTTGTTTCGGTCCTATCGAAAGGGGGGGGGGGTAATTCACTTTTGTACCCCCCCCAAAAAAAAATACCGAAATTCTTTTACCAAGAAAAGTCGGAAATTTCTGCTTAATGCCCCAAAAAATGGGGTGGTTTTTTTTTTTCTTGGGAGGAGAAAAAAAAACTCAATGGAAGACAATCTCACTGCCCAAAAAAAAAAAAAAAAGAAAAAAAGGGGGAAAAAAAAAAAACTGTACTTTTAAATTTCGGCCACTTTTACCTGGGTATAAAAGTGAATTGTTCCTCCCCCTTATTTTTTATATTTATGTTTTTGCAAAAAAAAAAAAAAAAAAAAAAAAAGAACGAGAGAAAAATAATAATAATAATAAAAAAAACAAGAAAGGAAAAAAAAAAAAAGAAAATGGCGAAAAGTGTTGGAGATATCGCGGCACTGCTTCGCGCGCAAAAAGCGCTAATAGAAGAAAAAGCAAAAGTGGGAGTAGACAGCCCGGTGTCTGGGGCACCGTTGCGGGTGGAGAGCCAATCAGCGACACCGGAACCAGAGAATGGTCTATACATAGCCTCACCAGGTGTGAAGAGGAAGCTTGAGTCCGACGGGGAGGAGGATCAACCTTTACCTGAACCGAGACGGTCTACCAGTTACAGCCGGAGGTCTGCCAGGAAAGGCACGACCACCTTCAACAGGGCGGGGCTGTCCCACGACATCAGGTCCTGCAGAAAAATAACCGCTTTAAAGATGCTGAACGAGATCGCAGAGGGAACCTTCGGAAAAGTCTGGCGGGCAGAGGACAAAACCACCGGCGAAATCTTCGCCCTCAAACAAGTCAAAATGGAAAAGGAAAAGGACGGCTTCCCTCTGACCGCTTTGCGGGAAATCGATGTCTTGGTCATCCTAACCCATCCAAATATCGTAGCCATCAAGGTAATTTTTAGTTAAGCTTTTTTTTTCCCCTTTTCCCCTTTACAAAAAAAAAAAAAAAAAAAAAAAAAAGGAAATCGTAGTGGGCACCGACAAGGAGTCTGTTTACCTAGCTATGGAGTACGTGGAGCATGATATCCGGTTGCTCATGGACGGGTTGAAGTACAAATGGACGCTGCCGCAGATTAAATGCTTGACACAACAGCTGCTCACCGGAGTAGAGTATATCCACCAGAACTGGGTAATCCACCGAGACCTGAAAACAAGCAACTTGCTGTACACGAACAAAGGGATTTTAAAAATCTGCGATTTCGGGTATTTCCAAAAAAAAAAAAAAAAAAAAAAAAAACCAGGCTTGCCCGATTGGTAGGACAGCAGAGCGTGCTCACCCCTGGAACCTGCACCCTTTGGTACCGAAGTCCCGAGGTCCTACTTGACGCTCGCGACTACACAATTTCCTCTGATCTATGGGCGTTGGGGTGTATTGTTGCGGAATTTTTCCTTGGCAACGCGTTTTTGCAGGGTAAAAGCGACGTAAACCAGCTCAGTTTGATATTTGGTGTGTTGGGTGACCCTGCGGAGGCCTCTTGGCCGGGGTATTTCAACCTTCCGAAGATAAAAACCGGGCTTCAGTTCACCGGACCGCCCACCAGCAAGCTGGGGCTTCTGTTCTCCTCAACACCGGGGCACGCTACCAAACCTTATCTCCCCGCGTCCGGCCTCTCGCTTCTCTCATCACTCTTGACTTATGACCCTCAACAGAGGGCAACCGCCTCAACCGCTCTCCGACATACTTTCTTTGAAGAAGCACCTCTCCCGCAACACACGGACATGATGCCAACGTTTCCTGCAACTAACGACAAGCCCAGGAAAAAACTGAAGGCTGAGCTTCGTGAGAAGGAGCAGGAAAAATGAAAAAAAAAAAAAAAAAAAAAAAAAAAAAAGAAGTGTATTATCCAAAGTAAATGTACCGTCCGAATGATGAAATAAAGAGGGTGGGGAAGAAGAGAAAAAAAAAAAGGAAAAAAAAAAAAAAAAAAAAAAAAATGCCTAATACCACGGCTAGATATACGGGTCTGGCGGGCGCACCCGATTGCGATACGTTCTTAGAGCTCACAGATGATGCGATCCCTGTTGGGGAGTGGGTTAGTAAAGTGTCCTATTCGAGCTGTGGGGCTGTGGCGACATTCAGCGGAACGACACGTGACAACTTTGAAGGCAAAGGTGTCGTGGAGCTGTTTTACGAAGCTTACGACGAGATGGCATTGAAGGAGATGAAAAAGATAGCTGACAGCGTGCGAGAAAAATGGGAAGACGTAAAAGGCATCGTCGTTGTTCACCGAAAGGGCCTCGTCCCTGTCTGTGAAGCCTCTGTGGTCATTGTTGTTTCCTCACCTCACAGAGTGGTATGAAGGGGAAGGAAAAAAAGAAAAAAAAAAAAAACACACACACACACACACAAGGCGTCAATGGCCGCCGTTCGGTTTATCATCGACACCCTTAAAACCACCGTTCCCATCTGGAAGAAGGAGATATATGACGCGGGGATCCCTTCTTGGAAACAAAACGTGGAATTTTTAAATTCGAACGTTGTGAAAGGCAGCACTCAGGCGGAAGCCGCGCTTTCCCAACGCCGATGGAGCTTTGGGCTGTTATGTGCCGGGCTGTTCGGGGCCGTCTTATTGAAGCAGCAATGAGACATGCAGGGCAGGGGGGGGGGGGGGGGGGGGGAGAACCACCGATGTTTCCTTTCCTTTTGAAGAAGGGAAACGGGGGACGAAATAAGAGGGCGAGTTATCGGTTTGGTTTTGCTAGCAATTTTTTTCCCTGGGAAGAAAAAAAAAAAGAAGAAGAAAAAAAAAAAAAAAAACTCCCCCATTCAGAGGAGGGGGTGAAAAAAAAAATGAGATAAAAGTGGGGGGAAAGAGAAAAAAAAAAATGTCAAGTAGCACGAGTAGCGTGACCAGCAGCAGCAGTAGTAACAGCAGTGAGAGCAGCTCTTCAAGCGGGTTGTTGAAATTCGCGATCGGGGATCCTCCTGAAAATGGTGAGGGGCATGAAAACCAGGACGATGCAGTGGTGAACAAAATTGTGAAAAAGCGAGCCCCGCCGCCCCCGCCAGCACCGGTAGCGCGGAAGCGCGCGGCACCATTCGAGGCACCAATGGCGAAACGAAACACGATCGAAAATATTCTACAAGGGATTTCGGTCCCGGCACCTCCTCCAACTCCTGAAAGTGCACAAGAGGAGACAGAGGCAGAGGCAAGGCCGCCTTCTTCAGTAACGTCATCTTGTGCACCATCATCCTTAAGCGTGTTCGCACCAATGATGGACTCACTGCAAAGCCAGACCAGAACAGAGCCCGAACCAGTCATATCGTCGCAGAGAAGGAAATCGGGTTTGGTCATCACACAAACACCTCCTGAAGGAGTCTCCTTCTGGTCCTGGCTGCGGGTCCCTCAGCGGGCATTGGAAATGGGACGCTTTGCCAACTCATACGCCCCCGAAGAGGACCCCCGGCGCGGTTTGCGACCGAGGTGCTTTCTACCCCACAGGACCATGTTGGAAAACTTCTCGAAACAACAGCAGACCTCCTATGCAGCCGTTCTGACTGTTGCGACGAAGGCAGTGTGTCGCATTGCTGCTGTGAGGTATCTTATGAGGATCAAAGTCTCTATTCTATCCACAGTTGCCTCTGCTGTGTGCATTGTATCAGACTCACTGGTCCGACCTCCTCCACCTGTTACATTCCCTGACGCTGAGAAAAGTGAGGAACTTGCGAAATTGGAGCCCATCAACAACCCTCCCAAAAATCCACCGCCTGCACCCCCTATCCCTATCATGGAGAAGTATAAGGTCAATATCAGAATGGAGTACTGGGTGGGTGCCAAGCACACCCCACCGTGGATGACAAAGGATCACTTCAAAGCTTTCTTCTCAACTCCCGAAAGAGAAGTGCTCGATGTGAGGTTTTTCTACAACATCTCTGTCAGCGGTGAGGGGGAGCTCTTGAAGCTGCCTTATGCGGCTGTGCGGTTTTCTTCCGCAGCACACGTTGTGGCCTGTTTGAACCAGCTGTGGGTGGTGGACGGGAACTGCTTGCTTGACCTGGTGGATTGCTGTGGTGGGTTGTTCGGCAAGTTCATCAACCAGGTCAACGTTTCTCTGAGGTTATGAGAGAAAAAAAAAAAAGAAAAGAAAAAAGAAAACCTGATTTTGACATTTTCTTTTTTTTTTGTTCTATTGAGAACGCCCCCAATCAGGGTACCAATAATATAAAAAAAAAAAAAAAAGAAGCAAAAAAAAATGAACGAAACCGCAGCAAAGAAGTTTTGTAGAATATCGGAAGGATATTCTGTTTTTCTGAATCTTGTTTAAAAATCTAGCTGAACACGCACAGGGTGACCAACCATGGTGTACGATGGAGCGATAGGTATCAACTTGGGGACGACCAATGCACGCGTGGGTGTGTGCCGTGGAAAGAATGTGGAGATCATCATGAACGACCAGGGGAACAGGACAACCCCCTCGTACGTGGCCTTCACCGACACCGAGCATCTCGTCGGCGAAGCAGCGAAGATAACAACTGCCTCGAACACTGTGTTCGACATGAACAGGCTGATCGGAAGGAAGTTCCTTGACCCTTCTGTGCAGAACGACATGAAGCGCTGGCCCTTCAAAGTGGTTGCGAAGAACACCGGAGATCCCCTGATCCAGGTCAGCGGGGAGCGGCAATTCCTTCCCGAAGAAATCACCTCCATGATTATAACCAAGATGAAGGAAACCGCTGAGGCGTACCTAGGCGAGGAAGTCACAAAGGTTGTCGTTGCTGTCCCGTATTACTTCAACGACTCGCAACGTCAGGCCACCAAGGCCGCCTGTACCATCTCCGGGATGGAGGTTCTCCGTATCATCAACGAGCCCACAGGTGCCGCCATCGCCTACGGTCTTGACACGACGGACAAGGCGGACGAGGCGGAGCAGAACATCCTCATCTTCGACCTTGGTGGTGGTACCTTCGACGTGACCCTCCTCACCATCGACTGTGGGATCTTTGAGCTGATGGCGACCGCCGGTGACACCCACTTGGGTGGGGAGGACTTCGACAACAGGATGGTGAACCACTTCGTCGCGGAGTTCAAGAGGAAGAACAAGAAGGACCTCACCGTGGATCACATAGCCATGAGGAGGCTGAGGACAGAGTGCGAAAGGGCTAAGAGAACTCTCTCCTCGGCTGCCTGTGCCAGCATTGAGATCGACTCCCTCTTCGAGGGTATCGACTTCTACACCTCCATCACGAGGGATGTCTTTGAGGGTTTGTGCGAAGACCTCTTCAGCTCGTGCATGACCCACGTGGAGACAGTACTGCGTGAGGCCAAGATGGACAAGAGGTCTGTGCATGAGGTGGTACTTGTGGGTGGGTCCTCACTCATTCCCAAAATACGAAGTATGATGTGCAACTTCTTCAGTGGGATTGACATAGTCATGACAAGGTACCCCATCGAGGCTGTTACTATAGGTGCTGCTCTGCAAGCTGCTCTCCTCACAGGTCCACAGAGTAAACAGGTTATATCGATACTACTGTGAGGCTTGTTTTTTTTTTTTTTTTTTTTTTTTTTTTTTTTTCCGAGAGAGAGAGAGATAGATTGAGACTCTTCAGGCGTCCTGCCACATTTTTTTTTTCTTTCCCCTTGTTTTGACAAGTAGCTTTGACTATCTAGCTTTGGTTTTTTTTTTTTTTTTTTTTTTTTTTTTTAGATTATACTTCTCTTCCCTCTAGACTTGTAAATAAACACACACACAACACAGACACACACAAGGAAAAATGGACTCTCCTTACACTCCACAAACAGTCCCTGATCGTGGTGACAAGAAATGCAAAATCATCAACGACCCCGTGCATGGCCACATGGAGTTCGAGCCCGATATAGTGAAGATCATCGACACGTTGTACTTCCAGCGGTTGAGAGAGCTGCGGCAGCTCGGCTCCGCGGACTGGGTGTTCCCCGGCGCGGTCCACAGCAGGTTCATGCATTCCCTCGGTGTGTGCTATCTCGCGAACAAGGTGATACAGCGGCTGCAGTTCAAACAACCCGAGCTGAACATATCAGACCGCGACATCCTCCTGGTCTCGATAGCCGGTTTGTGTCACGACCTAGGGCACGGCCCGTTCTCACACGGGTTTGAAAGAGTGGTACAAATAGTTTTAGAAGAAGAGAGAACAAAAGGAAAGGACGTTCCGAAAACCTGGCACCATGAAAACGCGTCAGAAATGCTGTTTGAAAAGGCTGTGGAGGAAGGGAAACTAGACATACGGGAAGAGGAAATCAAACTGGTGAAAGCGATGATCAGAGGCGTGAACAAAGACGAGAAAAGGCCAATGAACAAACCCCTCTTCCTCTTCCAGATCGTGGCGAATAAACAAACCGGGATGGACGTGGATAAATACGATTATCTGCTTCGCGATGCGATGTTCTGCGGAGCGAAAATCGCCTTCGACATCACCCGCCTACTCCGCCCCCAGGTGAGAAAGTCAGAAAAGGGGGAACTCATTCTTGCATATTACATCAAAGAAGAATGGATGATCCACCAACTCTTCCGATCTCGGTTCGATCTCCACCACCAGGTGTACGGGCACTCCGTTGTTGTGGCGTTTCAACTCATGATAGAGGAAGTCCTCGTTTTGGCCAAGGACTGGCTTCGAATCTCTGACGCGATAACCAACCCGAAATTGTACCTTCTTTTGACCGACAATGTGATTCACCGAATTGAATGTTTGAGCCAAGACAACCCCCCAAAACGGTTCTGCGTCGACACACTGCGCAAAGCACAGGATTTGATCAAACGGATTAAACAACGAGACCTGTACACGTCGTTGATGGAAGACGTTAAGTTGGGGGTTGAGTCAAGGGAGAAGGACGATCGGCTCGACGCGGAGAGAAAACTGAAAGCACAGCTTTTGGAAGCGAAACCAGAATTAGAAAAGTACAGCAGCGATTTTATCGTCGTGGTCAGCGACAGAGATTTCACCAGGCGGAAGGAGAACCCTTTGAAACACGTACCCTTTTACAAATCCAAAAAGAGAGATAAAGAGAAAGAGAATGACGTTGACGAAGAATCTGTCGTGTACCTCACCGACGCCAACCTGAAGAATACCTCACAGCCTGCTCACTTCTGGGAAAGGATTATCAGAGTTTACTGTAAGCGCAAGGACATTGCTTCTGAACTAGCCAGTCTTATAGCCGATGCGTGGAACGAGACGCAAAATCAAGAAGGCACCGCTTCTCCTATGGTCCAGAACAGCAAGGTGCCCCGATCCCCCAACGCCAGCCAGGAGCAAAATTTCTTACTCTCGCAAGGCTCGCAGGGAAACATCGGCAAACGGTTATTATTCAACGATGATGTGGTGCAGGAAACGCAGCCTGCTAAAAGAGCCAAGACAGAGGTTTTTCATTGAGTGTGTGTTTTTTTTTTTTGTTGTTGTTGTTGTTGTTTCCCTTTATTATAGAATATTGATTGTGAGGTGGGGGGGGGGGGGGGGGGGGGTTATAGAAGCATATTTCTTTTTTTTTTCTTTTTTTACAGCTTTGGTCGTAGAACACAACCTCAGGTGCCCGCAGAGAAAAAATTAGTGTTGAAAAAAAAAAAAGAGAAAAAAAAAAGAAAAAAAAGAGGAGAATAAAAAAGGGGGAAAGAGGGTCACGCCAGTTGCCAACTGGCTTGTTTCTAACCCCCCTACCCCACCCCCAACCGTTTACCTCTTTTTTGTATTTTCTTTTCGCTTTTTTTTTCTTTTTCTCACCTCTCTTTTTTTTTCTTTTTCTCACATTTTGTGGCCCATAGCATTGACCCCCCCCCCCCCCCCCCCATATGAAGGGCAGCCCTTTTACTTAACATAGTTCAAATAAAGAGGCAAACCCCCCTTTTTTTTTTAGAATAAAAAAAATTGTAGATCTTTGTTTTTTTTTTTTTTTTTTTTTTTTTTACACAGAATATCTTTTAAATTTGTTCCAACAAACCTCCAGTGGGAGTAGGGGGAAAAAAAAAAAAAATGTGGTCAGTCCTGCGTAGGCTGCAAGGGGAGGAATACACCGACAACATAGAGGAACGTGGGATAGAGAAGAATCTGAACCACATCACGCGACACTCGTGCAAGGTCGTCAGCACAGGGAGGGAGGGCTCGCAAAAAAGCCTGACCGAACCGTACCGGTCGATTCTGTACCCGAAGCTGGTGGAAACCATCGATGCCCCGGAAGTCGGGTTAAGAGAAAAGGCTTTGGAAAGCCTGCTTGGCATCTTCGGACAGAAGCAAGACCACGTCCTCCGGTGTGTAACCTACGGGGTCATCCCACCACTGATAAGAAGGCTTAAGGACGAAACAACCTACGCAAGAGCATCCGCAGGAAAAGCTTTAATGTTCGTTGCCGTCACACAACCAGGCTTGGAATGCCTCATTGAAAACAATTACACAACACAGCTTTTAGAAGCACTCGATGACCCAGATCCACCTGTAGTTGTTGAGGTACTAGCTTGTCTTGCAGCAATGGATCACGCTGTTACTGAGTATCGGGGAACAGAGACATTGATCAAACAAGGGTGTATTAAAATATATATTCAGAAGGCGAAGGCTGGTCCTCCTGCGGTCACGACACATTCGTTGATAGCGTTGGGGAAGGTTTTCAATGTGAAGGGAGCGTTCATGGAGGTTCTGAATGAGAATGTGTTGCCGGTGTTGAAGGTATTGGTACGATCTGCGCACTCTGGTGTAAAGGAGCAAGCTTGCGAAGTTTTGTGTAAAATCGCTTTTTACAACGCAGGGAAGACTGCGTGCGCGGATCAAAACGTTTTGGAAAGTTTGCTCGATTTTGTCGAACACGATGAAGAATCAATACAAGTAAGCGGAACTGGTGCCATAATGATCACAACGGTCAGCAATGAGGGAAAACGGCAGGCTTTTTCTACAGGAATCTGCCAGGCAACCTTCAACATTGTTGAAAAGTTCTCCCCGGAGACCACGAATCCCGTGCTCTTGACGAACTGTTTGAAGATTATCTGTAATTGTTCTGATACTCCACCTGCTAGGCTTCTCTTCAGGCCGCTGTGTCCCGTCTTTCAAAAGATTCAAAAGCACTATGAAACGACGAACCAGCTTTTATCCAGAACCGCTAAACGAGCTGAACTGTTGTCATCTTGGAAACCCGGTGACCCAAATGTTATTACCTGAGAGGGGGGAAAAAAAAAAATAGGTTGTGTTATATATTTTTTTTTGTTTTTTGTTCATAAAAAAAATCTTTTGTTTTTTTTTTTCTTTTTTTTTTGTGGTTCCCCCCCCCTCCCTCCTGAAACGAAAGGGGAAAGTGGGTAGGGTAAAAAAAAAAAAGATTTTTTTTTTTATAATAGTCTCGGAAATTTTGAAAAAAAAAAAAAAAGTGGGAGGGAGAGAGGAGAGGGAACATAACACACAACAATAATATAATAATAATATGATTGACGACGAGAATCTCCGTCCACTGGTCAACCTTGCAGCCTACATAGCACTGGGGTTGGTAGTGTTCCACCATTACATTGAGGTACACCAGAAAGAAAAAAAAAAAACAAAAACAAAACAAAACAAAAAAAGGTAAGAAAACGTAACGCGGATACGGAATAATAATAATAATAATAATAAAAAAAAAAAAAAATATGTAACTTCGGCAGACAACGTCTAAAAAAAGTGTATTCTCCCATGGAATTTTTTTGGGAAAAAAAAAAAAAAAACACCTCAACAAAGCCCCGGGGGTAAAAAAAAAAAAAAAAAATGGCGCAGCTAAGCAACTACGCCAAGCTCCGAGCCCGGCTAGAACAGCCACCGCCCCCTGGGTATGTAGCAGGGATAGGAAGAGGTGCTTCGGGATTCACAACGAGATCTGACATTGGACCCTCAACAAGCGGGCACGGGACTGTGCGAGACGACGCCGCACCAGGAGCACCTGCTCCCCCCGCAGCACCAAAACCGCCTACCGACGGCGACAAAGGGGACTACAACGACACACACTATGACGAATTTGAAGGTTTCACCAACAGCAACTTATTCAAGAATCAAGAATGGACAGACGAAGACAAGGCAGCCGACAAGGTCTACCGAATGGTGGACACCCACATGGACGAAAGGAGAAAACGACGCCGCGAAGAACGAGAAGTCGAGATTCTCAAAAAACACCGCAAGGACAATCCAAAACTGAACACGCAGTTCGCAGACAACAAGGCGGCCCTCGCACAGATGTCGCACGACGAATGGGACAGCATCCCGGACGTTGGGAACTACAGCATCAAGAAGAAGAAACAGGAAATATGGACGCCGGTACCGGACTCCCATCATCTCCGAAACATGAACTCTGAAGGGCACAGCAACACGCTTGACGCGAAGCAAATGCAAGGAAGCGGCATGGCAACCCCCGCAGGACAAGCCGACCTCCTCGCCGCAGGCCACGCACGAGGATCCGTCCTCGACATGTCCTTAAAACGCGCATCAGACTCTGTCTCAGGACAAACCGTTGTCGACCCCAAGGGCATTATGACTGAACTGCAACAGCAAAACGTCGATAGTACTGATGTCGCGAACATCAAACGCGCTCGCGAGGTGATGAAGTCCGTCACACTGTCGGACCCCACCAACTCGCAAGGATGGATCGGACGGGCAAGAGTCGAACAACAAGCTGGTAAGCTCGCCGTCGCACGACAGATCATAGCAGAGGGCTGCGAGAAAGCCGGTCACGCGGAAGAAATTTGGGTTGAAGCCGCCAACCTTGCAACCCCACTAAACGCAAAGATTGTGATCGCAAAGGCTGTGGCAAAAATCCCGAACTCTGTGAAGCTGTGGGCGGAGGCAGCACGGTACGAAACCGAACCCGCGAAGAAAAGAATCGTGTTCCGCAAAGCATTGGAGGCGGTCCCGAACTCCGTGCGGCTTTGGAAGGAAGCGGTGGAGATGGAGAAACCCGACGATGCGAGGATCATGCTGCGCCGTGCTGTGGAGTGCGTCAACAACGTGGACCTGTGGCTGGCCCTCGCGAAGCTCGAGACGTACCAAAACGCAAAGAAAATCCTGAACACCGCATCGCAGCAAAACAGAGCAGAGGCAGTGATGTGGATCGCAGCTGCTCAACTGGAAGAATCCGTCGGGAACAAGGACTCCCTCGACAGGATCATCCGCAAAGCAGTGAAAGCCTTGACCCCATCACACTGCACCCGCGAACAATGGATAAAAGAATCCGAAAAATCCGAAAAATCAGGCTACGCAGGGGTGGCCCGCGCTATCATATTCAACAGCATCCACTTCGGGCTGGACGACGACGAGAAGACAAGGAAGCACACCTTCGTGCAGGATGCAACCACGTGCGCTGCAAACAAATCCTTCCAGACCGCGAGGGCGATCTACGCCTACGCCCTGCAGCAGTATCCTAAGAAAAAATCCCTGTGGTTTAAAGCGGCGCTTCTGGAAAAGAACCACTTTGGGTTTCAAGAAACAGACGCGCTTCTTTCAGAAGCTGTCAAGGCCTGCCCCGAAGCTGACTACCTTTGGCTCATGCACGCAAAGGAAAAGTGGATCAACGGGCACATTCAAGACGCACGTGATGTGCTGACCCGTGCTTTCACCCACAACGAGGACTCCGAGCAAGTCTGGGTCGCGGCAGCAACCCTCGAGGCGGAGAACGGCCACCTCGACCACGCTTCAAAGATCCTTGCGAGCGCAAGGGAGAAAGCAGCCAGTCCTAGGATATGGTTGAAAAGCGCAAAACTTGAACGACAGGTATGGCGGATAAAATCATTTTAAAAAAAGAAGAAAAAAATCACAGCAAAATAACCGACAACCCGAACGGAAGCTCCTCGGGGAGGGCGTCAAGAAATGGCCGTCCGATGCCAAACTATGGACAATGCTGCTGCAGTGGGAAGAGTGGAAGGCACTGAGAGAAAAGGTATTGGGAGAACGAAAAAAAATAACTATTTATTGCCAACAAATTATGAGTCATTATTTAACTCGAGTTCCCGAATTTTTTGCACGAGGGCCCTGCGGGCCCTCGTGCAAAAAAACGGGTAACGAGAGTTAAATAATGGCTCATTTGGCGGCAAGTAAGTTGTTTTATTTCACTCTTCGTCATTTGAGTCACTCACTCTTCACTGCTTTCACTGCTGTTTTTTTTCACGCAGGTCAGCCTTTTTGGGGATTTTCTTAAGGTAATATGGTGTTGCCCTACCACACCCTGGCCGCCGCGACGCCGTGATAGCAGCGTATCGCCCAATACGGGATTTAGCATCCTTCGGGGGCTGAAAGGTTTTTGCTTGAGTCGATAGGTTAAACGGGCTTGGCGAGCCTATCCCAGCACAACAAATATGCACCTATGCAGAAGGGCTGCTGTGCGCCAATCCAGCCCGAAAGACAGACCTGGTAGACTTTGGTGGGGCACTGTCCTTTTCCACTGGCTAGGCACACAAAACTTTGCAGCAAGAAAGACAAAGCCCGGAAACGAGAGGGCATGCTGTTTCTCCATGGAATTCAGGTCCATAATCGACACCCATAAAGTAAGGCCGGAATTGGTCTGGAATACGGGGTTAAAAACTAAAACGAAAAGGGGTGCTAAGGTCTTAAGAGTCCGTGGCTTGGGGGACAAAACGGGCTATAACTGAACAGCTGGCTGTTTCCTTGGCTGGATGGGTTGCACCGCAACTTAAATACAAAGGCAAAGCGGAAACGCAACCGGCAGGGATTATCCGTGCCCAGGTCAAGCACCCGCCCATCGAATGGAGCCTAACGGCATCGCCCAATCATTGGGCTAATTATGATACTCGGTATCTGGGTTACAGAGCTGTTTCTTCCTTTTGCTATAAATCATCGAGTCCCATGGTTTTGCCGAATTCTGCTGCTTGTCGGCGACCACACCTCTCACACGACCTATGCCTATGGGTTCGTAGAGTTGTTCGCAGGCGCAAACGTGCACATTGCTTTTGTCCCCCTGGGCTCACCTACATGGTTCAACCGATGGATATTGGGTTGAACGCAGCTGTAAAGCATCTATTAAGAAAGGTAGTAGGCCACACGATGAAGGCTCGACAAGCTGATTGCCTCAGGGGCAGCAAGGGAAGACGAAGATGCAGAAACGGAACCCTGGGGGTTTCTTCGCGCGGTTGCCGTTTGCAGCCCAGGCCAGTATGTAGGTGGTAGTGGACCAGGCCCCCTGACGGCCTTACCTAAAAAAAATTCCCGGACGGAAAAATTCCCGGACGCTAAAAAAACTCGGACATTTTTCCGTCCGGAAGTTTTTCGTTTTACAGTAGTTAAATTATGGCGATTTTGCGTTAAATTATGACCGTTTCGCGTTAAATTATGAGGCCCCTAGTGAGTGAAGAAAATGACGAAGAGTGGGGGAAAAAAAAAAAAAAAAAAAAAAAAAAAAAGAAAAAAAAAAACCGCCACCCACAGAACCTCACGCCGGCAGAAGTCAAAAAATCACGCGACACCATCAAAGCTCTGTACGCGGCGGCGATCAAGGGGAACCCGGACAGTGTGCTGTTGTGGATTACAGCGAGCAGGCTGGAAGAAGTGGTCTGCAAGGATGTTGTCAAGGCACGGTCAGTGTTGGAAAAAGCTCGCAGCAGGCTGCCGAGAAACGAAGACCTGTGGGTGGCGACCATCCGCCTGGAACTCAGGGACAAGCGGACGAGCATGGCGATGCAGAACCTGTCAAAAGCGCTACAAGAATGCCCTGCCAGTGGGAAAGTATGGGTGGAGGCAATATCAATTGAACCCGAAGCCTCACGACGGGCTAAGGGGGTCCAGGCGTTGCGAAAATGCGACAAGGACGCGCTTGTCATCTCCTGCGTTGCCAAGATATTCTGGGCGGAACGGAAACTGGACACGGCAAGGAAGTGGTTCCACCGGGCAGTCTCCCTTCGCAAGGATCTTGGCGACGCGTGGGCTCTGTACTACCGCTTTGAGGTGAACCACGGTACTGACGAACAACGTGTCACTGTACTCACCGCATGCACCAAAGCTGCACCTACTCACGGTGAGCTGTGGACAACGGTGTCGAAATCGATTGAAAATATCACAATGGGAGGGTGCAAGCTCAGCACTGAACAGATACTCAAAGAGGTTTGTAACAGGGGAGGGAGGGGAGGGGCGAAAATCGAAACCACAGGTGGCGAAAAACGTGGAAGATGTCGGGGCGTGAGGGGTAAAAAAAGAAATTGAAAATAAATAATATGGTGAATGCCATCATTGACGGGGGAAAAAGCCCCCCCCCCCCCCCCACCTGCAATTGTTTTCTATTTTTCTTCTTCTTTTTCTTGTAAGAACCCGCAGAAGAATTATATAAAAAAGAAAAAGGAAGAGGAGGGGGAGGGGGGAGGGAAAGAAAATGACGACCAAAAGCCGTTCCGAGTTAAAGAAAAATTTCATCGCCTCCGCTGTGACAGGTGGCGTCACCATGCTTGGTACAAACTGGTTGGACTGCCTGAAGACAAGGTGGCAGGTCGAGGTCAAGACCAACCATTCCGGCACGATGAGCACCTTCTTTAAGCAAATCGCGAAGAATGAAGGCCTGTGGTCGGGGCTGTGGAAACACGCCCTCCTCACCAACATCTGCGGGTGCACCGTTTCCATGGGGACCCGTATAGGACTGTACCCGTACATCAGGGACTACATAGGAGCAAAGGACGAGGAAAAACTAAGCCCATTGAAAATGCTGGCATCGGGACTAGGAAGTGGGATGTGTGGGTACTTCATGGCGAGCCCATTGTTCATGATCAAAACACAAATGCACTCACAAGCAGGGATTAAAGGCACTGATGGTGTACTTCTAACAGGATCCGGAAAGGGACAACCCCCTTCATACTCATCTGGTTTTGATGCCATTGGAAAAATTTTCAACAAATCTGGTCTCAGAGGGTTGTGGAAGGGCGCTGCTCTGTTCTCTGTGAGGGGTGCAACGTTGTCCGGGACACAGCTTTCCGCTTACGACACTTCAAAGACGCTGCTTACCACGCGTGCAGAGATGGAAGACGGGCCTGTTGTTCACTCCATATCCTCGTTTTTCTCCGCGTTGTGTCTTACAACAGCTGTCATGCCTCTCGACAACATCCTGGTGGCCTATCAGTCGTCGCTTCTCACCTCGTCACCCCACCCGACACCTCTTTTCACGGTTCGATCGCTTTCCCAGACCCATGGTCTCGCAGTGTTCATGAGGGGGTGGTCCCCAATGTTCCTCAGAATGGCCCCCACATCAGTCGCAACATTTTATATTTACGAGCAGATACGTTCAATGCTGGGACTTACTTATCTGGATTGATCGTGTTTTTTTTTTTTTTTTTTTTTTTTTTTCCCTTTTTTTTTTTTAAATTCTTTTTGTTTGCGTGGGAAAAAAAAAAAAAAAAAAAAAATCTAAGAAGGAAAAGGGTGTTGTGTGTGGAATGTCCACAGCTGGGAAAAAGCGAAAACACACATTAACTCCCGAGGAGGAGCAGCACCGAGGGATGATAAAGCACATTGCGAGGGATGTGTGGTGTAGGATAGGCCCTAGCAAGCTGCACGGGGTGGGCGTGATAGCGTTGAGGGATATCCCGAAGAACAAAGTGGTGGACCGAGTTCCTGTGGAGATGATGCCACCTTTCATGCGTAAGGAGGTCGACACCGAGTCGGTGCACATTGACGAGCTGCAAGATGTGAACGAAGATGTGAAAAATTACCTTCGAGAGATGTACGTGTGCACCGAGGGACGGTTCGATATCAGTACTTTTGGCGTGAACACGTTTGTGGGCCTCGCCCACTTCGTGAATCACAGCTCCGAGCCCAACGTTACCTTTATCACTTCAACTGAGCCTGATTTGGGGTGCAATATGAAGATACAGACGATCAAGGCTGTGAACAAAGGGGAGGAGGTATTATTTTTTTTTTTTTCAAAAAAAAAAAAATCAATCAGCTATTGTGCAACTACCGGGAATACCTTACACCCGAAGAACTCACGGCCCTTCCGGGAATGGAGAATGTTGCCACAGAGTGAAGAGAAAAAGAGAGAAGAAGAAGAAAAAAATCAGTAAAAGAGTCTTTCTTCCCCCTTTTTTCTAACGTTTCGCAAGGGGAGATAAAAAAAAGTTCTTCCATTTAGTACACAGGGCAGAATACACACACCAATACCTTTTTATGCACATTGTGGCCAACGGCCATAAAGCAGCAAAGTGAACGCCATGAAGAGAACAACGTCGGGAGTGTTTCTGGATGCCACACCTTCCGTAACCTTGTATGTAACCCCTGTAAACCCCTTCTTGAAAAAAAATTCCTCTCCCCCCCATAACAGAGCCCCCGCCCACGGAACCAAGAAAAACAAGCACGACAAAATGAAGAGAGGAAGGCAGACACAAGCCGAAAGAAGGGTATATAATAATTTAAAAAAAAACCCCCCCTTCCCTCTACAAAAAAAAAAAAATAGGCAAAAGAATCTTTAGATGTAACGCAAATGGGCGTGACACAAATGGCATCGTTGGTGGTGTCGCATCTCTTCGCCCCGTTGTGGTCGATCGGGATGTCGGCTACGGAATTAGAATCGAGGAAGTGCATGGTGCAGGTCGACTGGGAAAGCTCGAGAATTAAAAATTTCGTTCACACGCTGGACAACGATTTCGACGAGAGCAAAGATCACCTTGTCGCGTGCTACAAAAAAATGCACAGCACGCTGGAGTCGGACCCTGAGTACGTCACAGCCTTCATCGTCCTGAACATCGCTCGCTTGGAGATGATCGAGATGACCAAACAAGAGGTCAAAAACGGACGTGTCTACTCCACCCTTCTAGAATACGAACAACAACGGTGCCGTAATAACAGAAAAGCCGATCGAAACCAAACAATGTGGAACGACGAGTGTTCCGGTGGGCACGGCCAGCGGTCTTTAACAGAAATGGGCGGCGAAGCCGTGGAGCGAATCGGAGAACGCTCCAAAGCGTCCTTCTTAAACGAAGGATTGGCCATGACGAGGCGGCAGCTTTTACAAATCCTGCTTCTTACATCGTGTTTTTGCAAGTACAACTTCCGGGACGACAACATGTACCATGTTTGCAACCAGCTCTGCACACAGATGTTCTTGATCTCCCCTTCTGAGGTTCTGTCCACATTGGTTTGCGGGGAGAAGGGACCGGTTTATGTGTCCAAATACCTGCGGTTTCTGATGGTGTCCACGGGGTCTCTGCTTGTCGAAACCGACAATTTCCTTCCAGGTAAGGTATCCAGGTCCGCCGCACTTGGCGTTCCTCAAGCCGTTCAAAACGCATGGCTTCCCATATTCACATCGTTGACACAGCTTACTCATTCGAACAACCACAAAGCCGGGCAGAATATCTGCGGGGCATTCACTGTCGCGCTGCGTCTCCAGCTGACAAAAATCGACATCCTGGAGAAGAAAATCGAGGATTTGGAAGCGATCTCGCGTGATCGCGAGCAAACCGCTCTTATAGAAAAGAAAGCCGCTGCCGAAGCAAAAAGCTCCGAAAGGGGTATGGGCGCGAAGGTAATCGACGTCGTCAGAAAAATCCCCGGAGATCTCCTCCAAGCCCCAAAAATGCTCGTGGAGGGAAACAGCAAGAGAGAGGACGACAAGGACCGCAAGTTAAAACACAGCCAAAGCGTGGCCGCACTACGCGACAAAATCACTGCTTTGAAGAGACCGCTCCCAACTCTTCTAGGGTTGATACGAATCCTGCTCGCACGCATAAGCTGTCACGGAGACGACGGCCCCCGCGCATGGGGAGAACTGATAGAATCTGTGAGACTGTTGCAAATCTACCCAAACCGAACCGGGCTTTTAGCGGTCGACATAATGCGTGCAGCGGCAGCCGCTGTGCAGTGCATGGACTGTCTTCTTCGGCACAGGCTTTCGAAATGTTTCGTTGGCGGTGGTGAGATGGCGTCATTTAAAAGAGAACGGGCTTTTTTATTGTGTAACCCCCATGCACAACGATGCAAAGTACTTTGCAAGGTGTATCTTGGGTTCATCCCCCGAGCGATGAAGAAAAGTGAGGCGGACCCGCGGATCACCGCGCAGATGGACAACAACAACTGGACGGACGATGTTCTCGCGCCATCGTCGCTCTGCCTCAACATCCTACTGAAAATCGCGCGACACGAAGAATCTAAAAAACTCGACGAGGGTTTCCTAGGACACTCCGATATGATAAACAACCTCAGACAGTTGCCCCCTTCCGTAGTAGCACAGTACTATCCAGAACTCTTCCGTCTCATGAGGGGTCCAATAGGAGGAGTCGGACACCTCATGACATTCAGCGAAGGCGCTGGAAAGGGTCTCAAAGTAGTACCTTCCTTGTACGAATCGCTTCTAAAACTCTACCGGCAAATGGTGGACCAAAGTGGACACAAAAGCCATGAAGAAATGTTGCATCTTCACATCCCATCTCCTGTAGACCCAGCTCTCCATGTTATCCCGAAAATGCTTTCTGCAAAGATAGACATCGACGAACCAGGAACTGAATGGGCGTCTCTACTAGTGTCCTTGATAAGAGAAGAACAGCGGTACTACAAAGAGGAAGAGGACTACTGGGGGGATACGACACCGCAGTTGGAACCATTCGATTTGAAACTGGTCCTTGGGGGAGGGTCGGGCACCGTTCACCACTTTTGCAACGGGTTGGCCAAGCTGTCATCTGGGGGCGCTCTTCACAAATTACCAATATTCAAGGTGTTCCCGCTACCTTTAGGCGGCGAAAATCTACTATGCGGCTGGCTGGAAAAGCAAGACGCCGTGTACCAACAACTCATCTCGTGGCCATTGCAACAAGCAGCAATGGACGACAATCTAAGCAGGCTATCAGACTTCGATTTCGACCAAATGCTAACATCACACTGGAAAAGCAGCAACCCGGAAACATTAGAATCCGGAATGTTGCGGTCTGCGCTCAACACGTATCTTGTCGATGCTGATAAGGCCTCAAAGGTGTATGTTTACAAACTCGAAGCGTGGAAAGGGAAGGGTGCTCCGGGCAACGCATGCGACCTGACCATCGCTTGGTGTCAACAAGTCGAGTTCGGCCCAGCAAGCGACGCACCAAGAGCCGGCGGTGCCGGGTTTTCCGAACCAACAAAAGCCGCATCGTTATATCTACCCCCTTCACCGATGACAACTTCATTCGATCAACGGAACGATGAGTTTTTAACATCGCCGGTATCTGTGGCTGATCGGAGCCTACGGCCTGGGATATCACCGCATCGCAGCATGCGCGGGAATTCTGTTTTGGGTCGAACGCGAACAGGGTCGAACATACTCCCTGCGCCAAGGGTGGACCTCTCGCCCGGGCAGTCACTCACTATGGAGGAGCTTTACAACGCGCTTCGAGAAGCACCTGCGTTTCAAGCCACCGACAACCTCGACTACTCAAAAACAGCATCGGGTGAGGCTATTGCGAGCTGGCTTTCTGAGTCGTACCAGCTTTCGCATGCGGATGCCATTCGTGTGTGCAATTCGATGGTCGACTTCCAGATTATCGCGCCTTCCACGAACGTTGGGAAGGCTAACGCCTCGTTGCACGGGCTGCCGTCGCCTTCGCTTGGGTTCAAAGAGTCGAACTCATACAAATTGGGTATCTTAGCCCCACAGCATCGAATTAACAAAGGAGAAGGGGTATGGGGATGATAATAATAATAATAATATTAAAAAAAAAAAAAAAAAAAAAAAAACACACACAGGCTGCCCCCACACGGCGTCTCACCGTTGTGACAGAAGAACCGCAAGCTGTTGAGATACAGAATATTGCTCTATCAGGCGGGCAGGACTACCCCGACCTGCGTCCTGGCAAGGATATGTTTATTCATAAGATATCTATGCGGAACGTGGGGAAGGAAGGCGACCAGGGTCTTTACCCTGACCCAACGGAGCCGGCCATTCAAGTATACATTCTTGGCCACAAGGATAGAAAGAAGGCCATGTCAGCCCCGTGGAACAAAGGGGGTGAGGGTGCACACTACAGTATACTGGGACAGCTTTCTGTCTCTTCAAAGGAGGAGGGCAGGCCTTTCTGCGTTCTTGTAGATGGAACGCCTTATGGACCTTTTGAGAAGATAACGGTGTCGCCGTGGCTCGACGTCGATAAGTCCAGGAGAAGCGCTGTCAAGCGGCACCTGAGTTTCAATGTAATGGGGTTCACCCCGACAAATACCGAGTAGTTTTTTTTTTTTTTTTTTTTTTTTTTTTTTCCTTGCATTTTTTTTTTTTTTTTATATAACAGAAGTGGGGGGGTGGAAGGACCAATGGCGGCTATAGGCCCACCTGTTGCGGCGGTTCCAGCCGCACCCATTGCCGCCACAATACCTGCGGGGGCTTCAGTTTCTGTTGTTAAACCAGCTCAAGATATTGGTTTGGCGGGGAGGCGGCATCATCATCATCACCATTATGGGCATAGACGGCATCACCACCACCACCACAGACAGCGGCCTTCTGCATCGATTGGTGGAAACACTTCAAACGGGAGCAGCATGTCGGGGTACCACTTCACACTTCCCACCAACCAGGGATTCGATATTTCTCCTGGGAATTTACACCTGCCCAAGTCCACGACTGGGTATACCATTACTTACAGCCAGCAGGGATGAGGAATTTTTTTTTTCTTTTTTTTTTTTTTTTTTTGCGCGAGTTACACGGGGAGGGTGTTTCAAGAAGGGGGAAAAAAAAAAAAAAAAAAAAAAAAAAAAAAAAATAGAAACAGAAAAAAAAAAGTGTGTTTTTTCCCCCACCCCCCTTTTTTATTCTCTATGACGGGGCATTGGAAAAAAAAAATATAATAAAAATTGTGCAACATCATAAAAGGAGAGAGAGAGAGTGGGAGCGGGGGAGGGAGTGAGTGTGGTTTTTAAAAAAAAGAAAAAAAAAAGAAAACAAAAAAAAAAAACACATGTCGCGGCCCCCCCAGACTGGGAAAAGTGTTGGCAAATATAAATTACAAGAAGTTCTGGGCGAAGGGAGTTTTGGGAGTATGGAAAAAAAAAAAAAGAAAAAAAAAATCTAACAGAGGTACACCGGGCAATATGCACCGAAACAAAAAAAGAGTACGCGGTTAAATGTATTGCAAAAGAGGTAAAAAAAAACCCCCATTTCTCTTTTTTTCAAAAAAAAAAAAAAAAAAAAAAAAAAAGAGCCTGGCAAAACAAGAACACGGGAAGGAACAGCTTTACCGTGAAATAGCGATAATGAAAAGCTTGAAACACAAGCACGTGGTAGATCTGTGCGAAGTGCTGCAGACAAGCAATAATATTTATTTGGTAATGGAGCTCGTTGATGTATGTTACCACAAGTTTCTTTTCTATTTTATTTTATTTTATTTTTTTTATTTTTTTTTATATAACAGGGAGGAGAACTGTTTCGAAAAATTAGACCAGACGGTGGGATGCAAGAGGAGATCGCTCGGCGGTACTTCCAGCAGCTTATCTGTGCGATGCACTACTGTCACAACCAGCAGGTCGCACATCGTGACCTGAAGCCGGAGAACTTCTTGTTGACGAAAGGCGACCTATTAAAAGTCAGCGACTTCGGTCTTTCTAACCTACAATTTGTGAATGAGGGAGGTACTGTTTCAAATTCGTTGAAACTCCGGGTATGGGAAAAAAAAAAAAAAAAAAGAAAAAAAAAAAAAAAAAACCCAGACCGTCTGCGGAACCCCCAATTATGTAGCACCAGAGGTGATCACCACTGCAGGCGGCTACAACGGTTTTCGAGCTGATGTGTGGTCTTGCGGTGTTATTCTCTACCACCTTCTTGCAGGGTTTTTGCCTTTCCGGGCTTCTTCTGTGCAAGCACTTCTTAAGAAGATCAAGACTTCGGACCCCGAAGACTGCCCCGGGATCAGCATGGAAGCCAAAGACCTTCTCAAACGCCTTCTTGAGAAGGACCCGCAAAAAAGAATAAACCTGAGCGACGTGCTCATCCATCCTTGGTTCGTTGTAGGCTTCGATGCTAAGGAGCTGGAGGACGCTGAAAAGGTGTGTTATTTTATTTTTATTTTTTTTTTTAAACCCACTTGCAAAAATTAGGTTGTGGTAACGGAAGAACAGATTAGCATGCTTGGGCAAGCTTTGAATGGGTTGGGGAAATGATGGGGGGAGGGGGAAAAGTGTAAGAACTACTGTGTTACCCCTCTTTTTTTTTTTTTTTTTTACTATGGTTAGGTATGGTGTTGTTTTTTTTTTTTAATATGAAAAAAAAAAGAAGAAGAAACAGGCGAAGAAAAAAAAATGTGTGACTTATCTTGTATTCCCCACATCCCCCTCCCTGTTTTTTTTTTTTTTGTATTTATGATGACCTAAGAAATGTTGGGGTTGCAGATCGGGTACGGTAAATCATCTTTTTTTTTTTTTTCGTTTCTCTTTTTTTTTTTTTTTTCTCTTGTTTCTTTTCTCTTTTTTATTAAAAGGATAAAGTTTGTAGTTATTTCATTTGGACCACACACAACCCTCCACTCACCCAATGACCCCGTACGCCATGGAGCAAAGGGTGCAAAGGGGTTTGCGCCAGCAATGTGCCTTCTAGGATTAACTTTGCAACTAGCCTCCATCGCTGGACCCTAGATGGGTAAAAGAGCGATTGCCCTCCACAAAAAAAAGCAAGACACTTCTTTTTTTCTTCTTTTTCTTTCCCATCCTCCGCTAAAGGCTGTGGCTACGCCACACACAAAAAGAGAACAAAAAAAACAAAAACAAAACCAAAAAAAAAAAAAAAACAAGAGTTGCGAATACTATTATATTTTGGGGCAATTCACTTTAAACTGAAAAACCGGTTTTTTTTTTTTTTTAAATTCTTTTGGAAGGGGTCTGGGGGTCCATCCACCGAAATATCACTGAAGGCTACATTTACAGAAAAGGGGCTGTTGCACACGCTATGGCCTTCAAACAAAAAAAAAAAATGCAAATCATTTTAAAATGTATAGTTCTTCTCTTTTTTTTTTTTTTTTTTTTTTTTTTTTTTTTTTATTTACAGCAGGCCCCCAAGAACAAGAAAGTTCCCAAAAAAAAAACCCCATTTTGGGATATTTATTTATTAAGTGAATTTCATTACTTTTTTGGGTCTAGTAATTAAGTGAATTACACCCCCCCCTTTTTTTTGGATATGTCATCACCAATGAACAGCTCCTTTTTTTTTTCTTCCCCCCCTTTCTTCTTTTTTTCTTCTTTTTTTTTAAAAAAAAAAAAGCGAAACCACGGTTCCCCAAATATATTTTCAATATTTAAAAATAATATGTACAACAAAAAAAAAGGGATGCAATCAGTGCAAAGCTGATGACTAGGCAATTTCCTCATTCAAGGAGAATAATTGCAATCATCAATTCGGGGGGGGGGGGGGGGGGGGATATTGAAACCATATTTGGAAAACGCCGTGAGTACTGCGTTCTTTCTTTCTTTTTTTAAAAAAAATTCCACCCCCCCCCCCCCCCATTCCACGCGTTTATACACTTGTCTGTTTTTTTTTTTCTTCCTTTTTTTTTAATTCTTTCGACTACAATAAAATAATAATAAAAGCGGGGGAGAAAAAAAAAAGGAAAAAAAAAGGAAAAAAAAAAAAAAAAAAAAAAAAAAAAAAAAAAAAAGCAACAATGTTGGAATATCCCCCGTTGAGCATAACCGCAGACCAGCTGGCAACGAAACGGACACGTTTCTGGTTCAGATGGGACACGTTGCTCTTGAACCTCCTTGTTCCCTTCACCACAAAGCTGAATCAGCACCAGCTGGAACACGGCGAAGATCCAGTAACCCCCGCGCAGTTGAAGAAATTTTTGGAAGAAACGGCAGTCAGCTTCCTTGTCGTCACCGCCAAAGAAACAGCACAGGTTGCCGCAGCTTGCGCCCTTCTTGAAAAGGGGAGCGACGACATGAAGTGTATCGCGTATCACTTCGACATGGCTCCACGGCTAAAAGCAGCGTATTACGCACGTTTCCTGACGGCCGCCAGAGTTCCTATTTTAATTAGAATACTGGGGTACTATCCTTCAGTTCAAGCTCCGCAAGAGGACATAGACTACGATGAGAGGAATGGTGGTCATCGTGCTGCCATCACTGTTCAGAGGGTGCTAATCCCCACGGTCATGAACCTTGTTTCATCGACTGTTAGCTGTGTATCGTCGTATTGCAGTGACGTGTCCACCAAAACGACAAAACAGCAGAAGAGGACCAAGCTTTTTATCTCCCTTGCCACCAATTCCATAGTTTTGGTTGGTTCTTTGGTTGCGCAGGTGACCGGGGCGGTTGTCGGTGAAGCCATTCAGGGTCCTGCTTGCGCTTTTATCCTGTCAGAAGCAGCAAACGGCCAGTTCCTAACAAGGATGCCCAGCATCGTTCAAAACCGTTTGGAAGCGCGATTCGCGCCTCCTTGTGAGACCTCGCATCTCAATAAAGGTAATGTTACAAATGCATCCATCGAAGCTGAGTAAATAAAGATATAAATACATAGCCTGCACGTTATAACGCAAGCATAACGTTATCAAATTGATATTTTAAAATACCCGGTATCAAATACCATAACGCAAAAAAGGGCCCCTAATCTTGTTACGTACCCGTTATTTTAACGATATCGAATTAAATAACGTTATTTTACCACGTTATTTTAATCGGTGAATATCCGCAAACCCTCCATTGAGGGCGATGCTAACCGGCGCCACGCGTAGGGTGGGCCTCCACCCCCGTCAAGGTTTCCCCACGTGTACGGCTTCAGAAATGACCCAGGAACCACCACTGGGAGGTCGGAAACATCGGTCCCCTAAAAAAAGGGGGAAACTAACTTTTCTGGAAAATAATCCTCGTGCACTCGTTAGCTTTCTCTGGAATATCCGCACCAGCACTAAAGAGAGTCCTTGTCTCCAGACGTTCCTGCCACCACGGACTGCTCGTGTTGTAAGAACAGGCTTTTACCCTCTGCTTACGATGCAGCGAACAAAGCGCTGTTCCCTCATGCATCTCATGCATCGTCTGGAGTCCCACTGACTGGGGGTAGCCATGCCTTCCAAACACCCACAAGTATCCCTCTAGCTCCCTCTTAGCCTCTTATCCCTCCCTGTTGCATTCTTGAAACAGCGTCTTCTCATTCTCCAAATTTTCACCGATTAAAATAACATAAAATAACGCACCCAAAAATTCGCCAAAATTGGGGGTGGGCTTCGGATGTTAAGTTACCCATGTTCATGGTCTCCAAAAATCATATTTTGTGTTTCTGGACCCCATCTCGACATCTGCGGGGGTATAGAGGACCTCGGCGTGCCCAGGCCATTTTGCACTATTTAAATACCCGAACCGATTAAAATACCCGATTGGTATCGGTATAACGTGCAGGCTATGTAAATAAAATGAAAAAGAGGGGGGGGGGGGGGGGGGGGAGTGTGTGTTCAAAAAAAAAAAAGAGAAAAAAGCAATTATTGCCTCTATTTTTTCGGAAAAAAGAAAGTTTTTTTTTCTTTTTTCTATTCACCGTGAACGGTGTTTTATTTTTTTTTCGATAAAAAAAAAAAAAGAAAGAAAGGGGGTGGGAATAAAAAAAAAAATAGAGGTCTTGTTTTTGCAAGGTGCGACTTTTCAAAAAATTCTCTGCTCTCCCCCTTTTTTTTTCACTGGGCCGGCTGTGCAAACAACAATCAACCGACTCTTTTGGGGTGAGTTTTTTTTTTCTTTTTTTTTTTTTTTTCCCTTTTGTTTTGTTTTCCCCCTATTTTCTCTTACGGATATGATTTCTTCTTTTTTTAAAACCCCCCCAGCGTTTCCTCATTATATAAAAATCCCCCCTTTACTTAGGAAGGCTCAACATGGAGCTACCAGATGACTTGAAGGAAATGCCTGTAGAAGAGGCACGCGAGGCCGCCTTTGCAGCAAGAACGAAGGTGGAGAAGCTGGAAACGAAAATGAAGAAGTGGAAGTCCAGTGTAGAAGAGATTGTAGCGAAAGAAAGGAACGAGATCGTGAGGTTACGCCAAGACAAAGAGGAGCATACCGCCATTGAAACACAGCTGAAAACAGACCTAGAGACATGCAGAAAGGAAATGGAAGCGAAGAAGAGCTTCGCTGTAGGCGAAGTAAGCATGTTGCAGAAACAACTGGAAGACACCGAAGCTGCGTACTCTACGCAAAACATGAACCTCTCCTCTCAGCTGGGCGAGCTGCAGGGCACGCTTCTCAGGAAAGACGATGAAATCTTCACCCTGCGGCAGGAATTCGAACGCGCGACCGCTTCCCAAACCTCCGCCGCGCTTCTTGAGGATCAGATCGCTGCCCTCACCACCGAGCTCCTACAACTCCCCGCCCTCAAGGAACAGAACAGCGAGCTTGCCACCCAGCTCGCCGAGCACCAAAACAGCATATTCGCCTTGCAAACCGACCTTGAGACCGCCAACAATAAGCTCGAGGCCAACCTGTCCGGGTTGCAAGAAGAAGGCGAGACAATCGCAGAGCTCCGCGCGCAGCTGGAGGCAAAGGCCGCCGAGTTCGTGACGATTCAAGCCGCACGCGAGGAATTGGAGAACACAGTGAACGACCATCTCGCAGCAAGGGGCAAGACCGAGGCTTCCTTCGCTGAGCTCCAGGTGCAGCTGGACACGAAGACTAGCGAAGTCGAGGAAGGCAGAACTCAGCTTGAGGCTGCCAAGTCCCAACAAGACGCAGCACAACAAACGCTTTCCGACATGCAAACCACCAACGAGAAGCTGGGCAGTGAGCTGGCAGCACTGCGACAGCAGCTCGACGCACAGAGCACCGCGGAACAGGAGGGGGAGAATGCTGTCTCTGTTTTAAACTCAACTGTTTCAGAGCTCCGTGCGCGGTTGGAGGCACAGGTTACCGAGCACGAAGCGTCGGTAGCGTCGAGAGAAGAGCTTGTGAGCAAGGTGAGTGAGCTGGAAGCACAGCTGGAGGTGAAGGTCGTCGAATGCAGCGAGCTCGCAGACACGATGGCCGGACTCACTGAAGCCAGCAAGGAGACAGAAAGCAAGCTGGAGGCACTGACGGAACAGCTAGAAACGAAGAGCTCAGAAGGCCAGGAAGGTGCGGCCGAGATGTCCGCTATGCAAGGAACGATTGCAGAGCTTCGTGGACAGCTGTCGGTGCACTCCGATGATGCTAACCAGCTGCGTGAAGAGTTGGACAAAAACACATCAGCAAAGCGAACGATGGAGGAAGAGATCGCAGAGCTGCAGCAGCAGCTCCAGGCACACCACACAACAGGGCAGGAGCGCGAAGCTGCAGTTGCAGAGCTCCGTACACAACTAGAGACGCAGGCCACTGAGCACGAGGAAGCCAGGAGTTCTCTGGAAACGGCAAGAGATGAGTTGATGAACAAAGTGAGCGAGCTACAGAAAGAGCTGAGTGTGGACCACAGCGGGAACGGCAATGGACACAATGTGAAAGAGGTGGAAGAAGACAAGCCTGCTTCACCAGCGGAGCCAGCGACACCGAGAGACGACGCTGCAGAAGAGGCACAAGGAAGCAAGAAGAAGAAGAAAAACAAGAAGAAGAACAAAAAGAAGGGTGGAGGAGGGGGGCCGCAAACACCTCGCGATCTCGCAGAAGAGCCTCCTAAAAAGGAGGAGCCTGCCGTGCCTGCACCGACTGAGACTCTTGAAGACGCCAAGCAACGCGTGCAACTTCTTGAAGGGCAGCTTAAAGAACTCGAAGCAGTCAAGGGCGATCTCGAAGCCAGGCTCAAAGAGGTGGACGACAAACTCGTGGAACAGCAAACCGTGAATGCCGACTGCGGTGCTTTGCAGCAGAAGATTTCGGAGCTTCAAGAAGCGCTTGCGAGCAAAGAAACACAGGAAGAAGACGCTAAGCACGCCCTCAATGAGATACAGAACGAGCACAATGAAGCAAAGAAAAGCCTCGAGGCACTGCAGGCAAAGCAGGCGGATGAGGAAGTTAACACGTCCGCTTCGCGCGACGTTATTGCAGAGCTTCATGCGCAGCTGGAGGACAGAATCGCGGAGTGTGAAGAAAGCAAGAATGCTTTGAAGACAATGCAAGCAGCACACGAGGAGTTGACCCAAGAAGTCAACGGACTGCAGGTGCAGCTTTCGTCTCAAACAACGGCTGCCGAAGCTCTCGAGACAACCAAGCTAGCACTTGCCGCACAGGTGGAGGAACTAGAATTATCGCTCAACAACAGCCAAAAGGCATACAGCGCGGCAAGCGAGTCCCTCGATGAGGTGCAGCAACAGCTTGCTTCAAACGAAGCTTCGCGTCAGGACGGTGAACGCTCCCTGCGAACGGAACTTGAGGCTGCCAAGTCCCAACAAGACGCAGCACAACAAACGCTTTCCGACATGCAAACCACCAACGAGAAGCTGGGCAGTGAGCTGGCAGCACTGCGACAGCAGCTCGACGCACAGAGCACCGCGGAACAGGAGGGGGAGAATGCTGTCTCTGTTTTAAACTCAACTGTTTCAGAGCTCCGTGCGCGGTTGGAGGCACAGGTTACCGAGCACGAAGAAAGCAAGAGTGCCCTAGAAGCGGCACAAATCGACATGGCGAGCAAGGCGAGTGCACTTGAAGAACAACTGGAAGCGAAGACTGTCGAGTGCGAAGAGGGCAAAAATGCCTTAACTGAAATCCAAGCAGCACGTGAAGAGCTGGATAACAAGGTGAATCAGCTGCTAGAAGGACGGGAAGAGGCGTCTGTTTTGAACGAAACTGTCGAAGCTCTTCGAGCGAAGGCTGTGACGTATGAAGAGGAGAAAGATGTGTTCGTCAGCAAGCTGGCAGAAGCGGAAGAGCAGCTGGCGGTGGAGAAAGAAGGTATTTCAAAACTGGATGCTCAACTGAAAGAAGCGCACAACGTTTTAAAGGCTGTGCGCGTGTCGCACGAAGGCATGGAGGGCGAGGTGACAGAGCTGCACGGACAGCTCGAGGAACGCGAACGAAAAATACAAGAACAGGAAGAGGAAATCAACGAACTGCGACAGCACAACGCTGCCGGGGGCGACAAGGACAAGGAGATCGAAGGATACAAAGAGAAGCTTGCGAGGGTCAAGACGAAGGCGGAGAAATTCGTAGAGAACCACAAGAAAGAACAGCGGGAGATGAAAGGCGAACTTGATGCTGTGATCAAGTCGCTGAGAGCGCAGATCGCTGAAAAGGACGCATCCATAGCTGAACATGACAAAACGACCACCACCATTACGGAATTGAAGACGAAAGAAGCACATTTGACTGAAAACCTATCTGTGCTGACAAAGGAGCTCGAAGAGGCAAAGAAAGCCACCGTGAGCGCCTTCAAAGACCGCGAGGAGCTTCTGGTGAAATTCGCAAACCTGGAGGACCAGGTCAGAGGAGAGCAAACGGAGCACGAGAGGTTTAAAAAGGTGAACAAAATGGCCTTGGGAATGCTCGAACAACAGTTAGCAAACGCGAAGGTAAAAAAAAAAAGAACCAATAATTTTTTTCAATACAAAACTCAGACTGAAAACCAGCAACTCCAAGATCACCTTGATGACAACGAACGTAGTAAGAAGGATGAGGCCTCTGACAACGTCTCAATGGCCAAAAGGGTCGAGGAGCTGAAGGTAAGCACACGCACCACAACACAATGAAACATACGACACCCCCCCCCTTCAGGCTGTTATAAACCACCGCACCACCGAAATGTCCCAGCTCCGACAGGACTGCAAGAACGAGGTCAATCACGTCAAAATGGAAGCGAACCAGCTGGTCGAGCTTCGCCAAGCCGAGTTCCGAGAAGCCGAGGCCGAGCTCAAAGAACGTCACAGCCAAGAAATGCAGCAAGAAAGGGAACTGCACGAAATCGAAATGGTACGTCCGGGGGGGAAAAAAAAAACAAAAAATAAAAAAAAAAAAAAATCAGGTGAACATCCAGCTTGAAATGGAAGAACTCGATCACGACGCGAGGGCATCGCGCAAAGGAGTCGACGAGGAGGTCATTATGTTGAAAGCAGAAACCGGACAGCTTGGGTCGCTGAACAAGAAATTGCAGATACGACTTGAAACAATCACAAGAGAGAGGGACGCGGCCGTGGAAAAAGCAGAGAAAGCACTGGCGATGAAACCGAGCAAGGAGCTCATGAACAGAGTCAAAGAACTGGAAGACAAGTACACCACCGACATCATCGAGGCTCGGTCTGAGAAGGACAAGGATCATGAGTACTCTGCCACGAAAATCTTCAGCTTGCAATCAGAAATCGACAAAAAGGACATCCACACCCAACAACTCGAACGGAAGGTCGCAGAACAGACGAAAAAACTCTCATTGAAAGAAGAAGAAATCCACAAACTAGAAGGCTCTGTCTCCGAACTAAAAACCGCCTCTGCGCAACCGCAAAAGTCCTCCCAAAGCAACTCCAGTGCCTCTCCCGACCCCGCAGGTGAGGTTTATCTGAAGGTATTCCCCTTTTTTTTTTCATTTATATTTGAAACCCCGCAGAGCGTTATCATCAAGTTCCTTACAAGTCCTTCAGAGGTCAGGGGCGCTGTGATGCCCATCCTGGTTTCCTTGCTTGCGTTGAAGCCCAGCGAAGTGACCGAAATCTACCTGACGAACCCCGAATGGATGAGTTGAGGAAACAAAAGAAAAAAAAAAAAAAGAAAAAAAAAAAAGAGAGAGAGAAGGAGAGAGTGAGAGTGTGCCTGCTCTTTCTTTATTTCTGCCGGGTGCTCATTATCAACGAGGGAAAAAAAAAAGAAGAAAAAGAGGAGGCGGGACAAAAAAAAAAAAAAAATGGATTCGGACCCTCATGGCAGTGCCACTGCGAATCAAAGCATGTACACTGACGTCACGGTGTTTGATATGGGCTATGGGCAAAGCGTTATAGATGAAAGGCTCGAACGCCTCGCACTCGAGCAGTTGGTCAAATGGTGTGATTCAGGGGTCCTCCTCTTGCGGTCCATGGGCACTATTTACGAGATTGAAGCACGGGAGTCCCCTCTGGAAGACCAATGGGCAACTGCCGCGGAGGCATGTTTCAGGAGCATAGTGAAAAGAAAGAGGGTTTTAGTGAAGTTGGAGGAGGCACGACTGGAACACATGAGGTTATCTAAAAAATGGGTTGGGGACCGCCGAAGGAAGGTGTCGCGGGAGAACTTTCGAGTCGACATCAGCAATTTACCGCAGGACTGGCCCATCTCGAGAACTTTGGAAGCAAAACATGAATTTAACGCGGAGGGTGCGAACCTAAAGAAAGTTTGCAGAACCTGTGCACCAACGTCCCCCCCTGTGCCACACGAGGCCACGCTGTACTTCGGGTCCCCACAAGATGCGGACCGGTGCGTGCGTGGCTTCAACAATCTCATATACCAGGGTTCGCCTATAAGGGCGCGGGAAGCTTTGAATAGATCAGGGCGGACCGTTGCTCCTGAACCCCCGTTGCCTCTTGAATCCCCTCCACCGCCTCCCACGAGCAACCACATCTTTGAACAGTACATTGGCGGGAGAGCTGCGCAGGAAGCAAAACACTTGTACAGGGAAGCGCAAAGCGCCTCAGGGGAAGCCGCCTCGCAGAAATCGAAACCAGAGACTGACCTCCCATTCGAGCCGTTGTATTGAAAAATAGATAGAAAATTATATTAAAAAAAAGCTTCTCTATCGCGAGGTTTTGTTTTTTTTTTTTTGTTGTTGTTGTTGTTTTGTTCCGCTCTCCTGCCCCGGGTGTACATTTCCTCCTACAGGGGCGAGCTGCCAATGCGGGTCCAATAAATGACGGATGCATCGGAGTTCACGCCAGATGCCTTGGCGGAAAAGCTCAATGAGTTTCACCAAAAGGCTCTCGAAGCGGGCTACACCGACGCGAAGGTGGGCATAGGGAGGAAAATTATCGACAATCCAAAATACAACAACAACCCCACTGCGCTGTACGATGCACTGAAGGTTAAGTACCCCGATCTGCTTCAAGACCTGGAATGGATCAAGGATTGGGAGGTGTTCCTTGCAGGTGGCAGGAGCAGCAGGCGGTCAGGAAAGGATACACACGACTCAAAGCCTGTGTCCCCTGTACAATTGACTGACGAAGAGGCGGTGGCGAAAATACAGGACTTTTACAGGGTGAATGCCCCCGGAAACGTCCCCAAGGCTGGGATCATATGGAGTAGCTATAAGAAGCGTCCCGGGCAACTCCTTCAAAAGCTCCTCAACAACTACGGGGCGGAGCAGTCTTCGAACCTCTCGTGGCTGCAGACCTACATACAGCAGCACGGTCCCGACGAGATACCCTCGCACCCGACCGCATCGTCTAAGCTGTCGTCTGCCCCCCCTTCCCGCATCCCCATGACGGCCATGGAAGAATTTAGCCAGCTGGAGCCAGACCAGATCCCTTTATGTGAACGCTTAATTGACTTCTACCACAACAAACCGGGTCAAGAGGAGAAGGCCAAAAATGTGCCCAAAATTCTGAACGCCAAGAAAGGTAATGAAAGAGCACTCGCGGAGCGCCTCATGTCCATGTACCCCGAGGACGCGGCTGCCTTCACGTTCCTCGTTGAGTATGCAGACAGGAAACTAAGTGAGGCAGCGCCTATAATGCCGAGGAGCATGGGGGGTAGCTCGGCGGGGGGAAGGGTGCAGCTTACCCAAGCTGAGGGGGCATCGCCGAGCAGCACGCACAGCAGGACACATGAAGTGTTGTTGGAGCAGCAGCAGGCACTGCAAAACCAGATCATGCAGCAGCAGGCGTTGATTCAGCAGCAGCAAGCTAAAATCGACTCTGCGAACTCGAAGAGCAACAGAAGCAGCCCTGCTCTGCCGTCGCAGCCACCCCCTCCCGTGTCCACGCCCGCCGCCACCGTGAAGGAACCCACCTTGCGTGGGTCCTCCCAGATCGGCCCGTCCCCCGTCCCCATGCAGAGCTCCCAGCCCGCTTCGCGAGGTGTAGACGTCAACACTCTCGTCGCCGCCGGCTGGATCCCCCCCGGTGGTACTGTGGCCGCCACACCCTTTACGTCGCAGTTTTTCCCAAACAACACGAGAGACCGAGCCGTGTCCACATCGCCCGAGGAACGTCGCACGGCCAATGCTTCGTGGGCGGGGACCGACGCTTCGAAACCGGGCTTCAGAAACCAGCTAGTCCAGCAGATCAAGGAACTGCAAGACATCCACCAGGAGCTGGCCTCACATCAGAAATCGCAGATCGAGCTTCTCACTCAGCAGCAGCAGATCAACCAACAGGTGTACCCGCAGCAAGACACACAGCAGCTGCTACAGTTGAAAGGAATGCAGCCGCCACAGCCGCAACAGGTGGAGCCTTTGAGGATCACGACGTTGCCGCCGCCGCCTGCAAGCCCGGTTAAAGATGTGGAGAACATGAAGCGCATCAACGCTCTGGAGGAAGAGATGGGGAGGATGCGGTCGTTGTGCAGCCAGCTCATGGGCCTTGTTCAGCAGAGCTACAACACGAACATGCAACAGCGGCCACAGGTGTCGCAGCCCACGGTGACACCGCCCTTACCAGTAAGCTATCCACCGGTGCATAGCCGCCCTCCTATGGGTGCGGAACATGCTGCACAGGTGGGCACGGTGGGTGGGTACAGCACGTACGTGAGCCAAGGCCCCAGCACAGTACCGAGAGTGGGGGTAGAGGGGACCAAGAGAAAGGAACGGGCAGGGTTTTTTTCGAATCTGTTTCACAAAAAGAAGGAACGGAGTCCAAAGAGGCGGGGGCACAGCACCCACACAGCTAACCACGGAGACCGAGAACGGGACATCGCTATAGAGCGGTTCAGGGAGAGGGTGGCCCACGCAGAAGATCTGATGAGGCAGTTTAGAAAACTGTCAAAGGCAGCAGACTCAGGGTCGCCAGGATTAAAGGAAGATGCGAGCTTTGTCCAGACCCAGCTCTCTGCTCTGTCACGCACACTGAGGGAGGAGGCAAAGGGCCTCCACCTTCTACCGCCCACACCCCCAAGAAAACATAACGGTGGTGGGTACAGTGGGACGTCT